>JAVKPL010013084.1:0-70661 GCA_032173675.1 Gastrolobium villosum | reverse complement strand
CCCTAGCAGATGTGACCTGAATTTGTCAAATGAATACACAATAGCCAATAATTTTTTTTTCTGTAGTAGCATAATTCTTTTGTGCCTCATTAAGAATTTTACTGGCATAGTAAATGACATGCAATAATTTGTCCTTTCTTTGGCCTAGCACTACTCTCACGGCATAATCACTTGCATCACACATCAATTCAAAAGGCAATGAAAAATCAGGTGTCATGATTATTGGTGCAGTGATCAATTTTTCTTTCAAAATGGTAAATGCATGCAGGCAGTCATCAGTAAACACAAACTCTTGATCCTTCCCTAGCAACTTGCATAAAGGTTTTGCAATTTTGGAAAAATGTTTTATGAAGCGTCTATAAAACCCTGCATGACCTAGGAAACTTCTCACACCTTTAACATTTATGGGAGGGGGTGTTTCTCAATAACAGAGATTTTTGCTTTATCCACTTCAATCCCTCTATTGGACACTTTGTGTCCTAAAACAATACCCTCTATCACCATGAAGTGACATTTCTCCCAGTTCAACACAAGATTACAATCTTGGCATCTTTGTAAAATGCTATCCAGATTTTCTAGACATGCATCAAAAGTAGGACCAAATAAAGAAAAAATCATCCATAAAAATTTCAATGCATCTTTCTACCATGTCAGAAAATATGGAAAGCATGCACCTTTGAAAAGTTGCTGGTGCATTACATAGGCCGAAAGGCATCCTCCGGTATGCAAAAATTCCATATGGGCAAGTGAATGCGGTTTCCTCCTGATCCTCTGGAGCCGCAACAATTTGATTGTAGCCTAAGTATCCATCTAGAAAATAGTAGAAAACATGTCCTACCAATCTCTCCAGCATTTGGTCTAGAAATGGAATAGGGAAATGGTCCTTCCTTGTTGCTTTGTTGAGTCTCCGGTAATCAACGCACATCCTCCAGCCAGTGACCGTTCTTGTAGGAATTAATTCATTGTTCTCATTCCTCACAACCGTCATCCCTCATTTTTAGGCACTGTCTGAACAGGACTCACCCAAGCGCTGTCTGAAATAGGATAGAATATTCCAGCATCAAGCAACTTCACCATCTCCTTCCTCACTACATCCTTCAGAGTAGGATTGAGTCTTCTCTGTGGTTGCCTCACTGGTTTAACCTCTTCTTCCATCAAAATCTTATGAGTACAGAATGAATGGTTGATACCCTTAAGATCTGAAAATGACCAGCCCATGGTTGTCTTGTTCTTTTTGAGTACCTCAACCAACTTCACCTCTTCCCTTTCAGACAACAATGCATTGATAATGGCTGGGTATGTTTGATCATCTCCAAGGAACACATATTTAACATTTGAAGGTAATTCTTTAAGTTCCACCTTAGGTGCTCCCTTGGGAATGTCATCTACCTTCTTTTCCAACTCTACAACTACCGGTTCCTCCTAATAATATTCCCCACTTGACTCTTCCTTAAATTTGTCTTCCTCAAGTGAAGAGTTTTCTTCTACTATCACTTCTTCCACAACCTCCTGTATGATATCAATTTTGAAATAATCCTCCACATCAACAGGATGTTTAATGGCTTCAAACACATCAATGGTAACTATTTCTTCATTCACTCTTAGCATCAACTTCCCTTGTTCAACATCGATTAGGGGTCGTGCAGTTGCTAAAAATGGCCTCCCTAGAAGTAGAGGGCTTTCAGTGTCTTCTTCTTCCATATTAAGTATCACAAAATCCATAGGAAAAATGAACTTATCTACTTTAACCAGAACATCTTCTACCACTCCTTCTGGTCTCTTAATTGATCTATCTGGAAGGTGCAGAATAACATTAGTATCCTTCAACTTGTTAATCCCCAAAGCTCTACAGACAGACAATGGCATTATATTTATGCTGGCCCCCAAGTCACACAGTGCTTTTCCAACTTCCACATCTCCAATAGCAATAGGAATACTGAAACTTCCTGGGTCTTTTAGCTTTGGAGAAAGCTTCTTCTGAATCAGTGCGTTACACTCCTCTATTAAAGCCACATTATCACCATCTTTCAACTTCCTCTTATTAGACAGAAGATCCTTCATGAATTTTCCATTGTGAGGCATGTTCTCTAAAGCTTCAGCAAACAGAATGTTGATCTGTAATTTCTTGAAGATATCCAGAAATCTTGCATAATGTTGTTTTTGAATTTCCTGCTTCAACCTCTGAGGATAAGGAACTTTGGTATATGGAGACAAATTAATTGGCTGATCCTGCTTGTCAGCTATTTTCTTCTTCTCCCACTTCATCAACTTCTTGGGTGAAGAATTATTTTCAACTACTACTTCATCTTCTTTCTTATCTTTCTAAACTTTTTCTCCTTCATCATTTTCAACTACAACATCTTTAGTAACAACTTCATCTTCTTCTTTCTTATCTTCCACTTTCTTCTTGACCGGTTGAAGCACAAGCCCACTTCTTGTGATAATAGACTTGCAATGCTCCTTTGGTTCACCATTGTTTCACCAGGGAACTTTCCCTGTGGTCTCTCAGATATCTGTCTAGACAACTGACCAATATGGGTCTCCAAATTCTGAATGGATGCTTCCTGGTTCCTGAATGATGTTTTTGTTTCTTGCATGAATGCAGAAGTTTCCTCTCTGAAAGAATTTGAACCCTGAATGTAATCTTGAGTGGTCTTAGATAACTGGGCAAAAGTTTTCTCCCATGCATAGGTATCTCTTTGTTGTGAAGAATGTGTTGGAGGATGATGCAGTAGAGGATTCAACTGGTGATTGGAACTGTAACTGAACCCTGGGTGTTGATTTATATTCTTCCATGGTGGAACATACAAATTTTGCCCCTAATTGTTCTGGTTCCGCTGATCATATTATACACTATTCACTTCTGCTTGTTCAGCAGATCCCCCATAATCACAATCATCTATAACATGGTTTTTCCAACAAATTTCACACACAGGATTAGTGTCTACAGAAGCAACCTTTTGAGAAGATAACTGCTTAGTGAGAGCATCCAATTGTTGTTGTTGCTCTTTTTGCATTTACATCATCTGATCATTCTTGGCTAACAAAACATCATAGTCATCCAACTTAATAATTCCTGTTCTTTTGTCATTCACTGGAGCATTGTCAAACACTTGAGATGCCATAGACTCAAATATGTCAAGGGCTTCCTGAGGAGTCTTGGTTGTCAGTAAACCACCAGCTGTGGCATTCACCAATGTTCTTGTATTGGTTGTCAACCCTTGGAGAAATATTGCTGCTTGATTCCACACTTCAATACCATGTTGTGGACATTTCCTCAAAAGTGTCTTGAACCTCTCCCAAGCCTCATAGATAGACTCTGACTCTTTTTGCTTGAACCCTATAATCTCATCCTTCAATTTCGCCCTCTTTGATGCTGAAAAGAATCGGGCTAAGAACTTAGTCTGCAGATCTTCCTAAATTGTGATACTCCCTTGTGGTAATGACTGTAACCATCTCCTTGCATCATCCTTCAGTGAATGAGTGACCAACCTTAACAGAATAGCATCTCTGGTCACACCATTTATCTTCACAGTATCACTCAACAGTAAGAATTTTCAATGTGCAAGTATGGGTCTTCTGCACTGGTTTCAGCAAACTGTTCCTTCTGCACGAATTGTACTAGTGCAGGTTTCAACTCAAAATTGTTAGGCTCCACAGTGGGTCTAACAACACCTCCAATAAGTGGAATTACTGCAGGAGTCATGTAATCTCCCAGTGTCCTCTGTGGTGGTGGCACATGATTTTCTGCCATAATCTCTTCCTGAACTGTCACACTTGATTCACCACTTTCCTGTAACTGTCTACGTCTTGCTGCCTTCATGTTCTTCCTAATTGTCCTTTCTAATTCTGGGTCAAACAACAAAGAATTTGGATCAATAGTACCTCGCATACACCAGAATTGAATTTGAACAAAAATTCACACAAAAAATATAAAGTGTTGAAAAATAAAAGATTCAATCTCAACTATTAATGGTGTCTATCAATGTTGAAGAACAAATCCCCGGCAACGGCGCCAAAATCTTGTTGTCTAATTAGCAAGTGTACTAGTCACACAAGTAATAAAATGATGAGTAAAGATCATTCGCACGAGGATTTGTATTCAAACACTGACTAGCCATATATACTTAGGTTGAATCAACCAAAAGTTTACTGATTGCATTGATTATTGTCACAATAAATTGATTTGAGTTTAATTAAAACTTGATAAATCAAATGAAATGAGAATTATAATTTAAACAAGTAGTCAGAAATCAATATCTCTCAAGCATGAACTTATGAAAGAATCAGTCCTACTATGAATCATCTCCTATATGATGTTAATCAACCTTTTTCTTATCATCAAGATATAATCCCTTACTATCTTGATTGATACATTAATCAGAAACCCCAATCCCTTGATGATTCCCTTCTTAATACATGCATTGAATACTAAGATCTTTAAGATTACATCAGAACCCTAACATCAATCGCTTGAGTATTAGAATCCTGATGATGAAATTGTCAGTTATAGGAATAATGAAACATCCCTGTTCTACACTACTCCCTTGATAGAAAGAATTAATACAGACAATTCCATATCATCATATGAGAAATAAACATGATATTCAATCATCTATTCATAAATTCATACTTGAGTTCCATTGAATCAGACTACAAAGGACTCTACTCAGACATAATACATGAAATAACAAAAGAAGAAGAAAGAACAAACTTCATTGTCATGATAGTTGAGTCTTCAATCTTCAATTGAAATCACATGAAATGGACTAACTATTACAAGAATCAAATCCTAAAGAATTTGGAAAGTGAAAAGACAGATCAGAGGATCTGAGATAGATATGAGATAGATATCAGATATTGTGAAGGCCCTTGCCTTTTATAGATTTACAAAATACAACTGAAAAATAACCAAAAACCGACTTGGGCGCTAAAACGTTCCCTGTTAGACGTTTTAGCGCCTAACATTGACGGATGCCCAACTGCTTTTAACTGTATTCAATGCTAAAACATTCTATTTGGACGTCTTAGCGTTGAAGAATAGAACCTTTTTGCACATCAGAACGCTAAAACGTTTATATTGAACGTTTTAGTGTTCGAGACCTGAGAGTTTTTGAACAGCAGAGCGCTAAAACTTTTTATGTGGACATTTTAGCGCTTGGCACCAGCAAGTTTTGCTTTCATCTTGTAGCAGCGCGCTAAAATGTTATGTGGACGTTTTAGCGCTCAACACTTAGCATTTCCCCACTCTTAAGAATCAAACAGTTGTCCAAATATGTGACTAACTGATAAGAGATGGGATCCTATCAAAGGCACATACAGGGAAAAACCGAAGAACACAAAGAAGAAAACAAGGAATTTTATTGATTAAACTTCTGATATTCTGAAAGAGTTACAATACTCTCTTTTATACAACTTTTGACAGGCTTCACAAATACTTCACTACATTGGGCTAGCTACACATCCAAAATAAAGTCATTGGGCCTTCTCGTAACATTTGCTCCTCCTACCAAAGGAACCTTGTCCTCAAGGTTCATCCTTGATAATCTAAAATCTGGTGTACAGACTTTGCATTTTTGCCTCATACTCCCAAGTTGGATTTTCATAGCTAATGACTATGCATACAGTAACTACTTCATGACTAATGCAACAGAATGTAACCACCCTTAACCTACTCAATGACTTACTCAATATTACAGCAAGCCTACTACATCAGAAACTACCATACTATAGCTAACAGCTACCTATTCTCCAAGTGCATGCAAACTAACAAATTCACCTAACATTACTCACCCCTACGAAATGGACCTTGTCCTCAAGGTCCTAAATGAGGTAAGAGAATACAAGATCATCCTGCATCCCAAGGAAAATGAAAAGCACCGTAAAAGTTCATAAACCAATCAATTATTGAGACAGCAGATGCCATCTCTGCACCATGAGGACTAAGATGAACACCATGTGGAACTACATCAGGAGGAAATAATACCCATTTCTTGGACCATTTGATCACTGCATTCCAATTATCAAGACCCTCATCCAACAACACCGGCTTATTAGGCTCCTCAAAGTTCAACACAATTTCTTCAACTGAAATGCCTTTCTTTGGAACTATATTATCCTTCTCCAACAATTCAAGCTTCATTTCAAGATTAGAACAGAGCCAACTCTTGGAAAAATAATCAGAATAAAAGTCTCTAACCTTGAAACTTTGAAGAGCATTACTAGAGATATCAAATGAAGGGTAACAAGAAGCAACACAAGTAGATTTCCAAAACCCACTGTATCGAAACCCACCAAAAAATCTACCCAATACAGGATTCCTCCAAAGGTGTTCATGGTTGGTAAAAATATAAAAAGACTTGCTTGCAGTGGCCAAAACCCCCAAAGTGTAACAACCCAAAAACCATCCTGGATCCCAAGTAAAATGAAAGGCAAAATAAAAAAGACAAAATTGAACAGAATCTTGAAGAGAAATTTCTGAAAATGGGTCTTGAAGAATTTCAACAAACATGTGGGTTGCATACCCTATATTTAGGCTAGGATTTTCATCAAACATGTGCATTGCATACCCATTTTGGGCAAGATTCGACTGCACGGGAACTTTGAAGATCCAACTGAATTTGGGTTTCATCATCTTCTGCAAACCTGCACACCACCCTTTTTCATCGTGCTCCAAACTTTCAAATGGGACTGCTTCAATTTTTTCATCGGCAAGGGACCCTTGTGATAGTAAACTGGCCTTTGAAGGCCGATGCATGTAAGGTGTAAAACAAAAATTTTACTGCGGAACATACATGCACTCATAGATTCATGCTTTAAGACAGCATGATGTTACCTTGTTTTGGCCTGATCAGTCAGGGAGATGAGATGTCAGGCTTGAAGGGTTCAAACCCTCTAATGGTGATCCACACCACCGTTCGTCTATGATGCAAGAACTCTTTCTTGAAAGCCACCAGATGAACACCACAATGAGGCTTGCTATGCGCACAAGTGGTGAGGGTGGAGGCTAGGTATCCTGTTTGGAAAGGTGTACTGAACTACCCTACAGAATGGTGCATAGAGGAGGAGAGTTGGCTTGGTTTTTCCAATGAAACCTAAGGTGAGGAACATGTCTATTTATGCGCACCCTTTGGAGAGGAAGAGGGAATTCATTCATTCAAAATGAAAAACAAACTTTCAAATTTCTTTGAAAGTTGTGCATGAAACAGTGTGATAAGGTGGAGCTGTTGCAAAACAAACTTTGTCAACAACCTCCAATCTTATCCACATGAATTTAAATTCAAATTAATTTAAACTTAAATTCATAAACTATCATATAGTATATAGTTTTCATGCGCATAATTCAGCCCTATAAAGGGTCCAAATACATTGAGCAGTTGCATTCAAAATTTGAATCAACTTACCCACTGATTCCCTCAACCACCAAATCTGAATGGAGGTTTGTTTTAAGTGATAAGATAACACTCTTATCACTTAAAAGTGGCGCACCAAACAGCCTAGGGAGAGCCTCCAAAGATGCTTCTTCATCCAAGGAATATGCTCCAATAAGATCATGTCTTATCCTTTTGTTATGAAACAACTTTTCAAAACCAATTCAAATTCGAATTCAAACACTTGAATTCAAACGTTCAAACATTCAAATTCAAATTTCAAAATTCAAAATTTCAAATTTCAAATTCAAAATTCGAATTTCAAAATTCAAATTCAAATTTTTCAAAATTCAAATTTCAAATTTCAAATTCAAAATTCGAATTTCGAAATTCAAATTCTAAATTCAAATTTCAAAATTCAAATTTCAAATTCAAAATTCGAAATTCAAATATTTGATTATTAATTTAACTAATTAAATTAATTAGTAATGGCTTGGACTATCCAAGCCCATTACTAAACTCCATGCACCACCCACCCATTTAGGTGGGCTTCCAAACAGCTTCTTGGGCTAATAACATTATTAGGCCCAATACCTTTAAAGCTAGTCCATCATAACTACAAGGTGTTAGTGTGTGACCCATTAGGTCCAACTTAGCTACTGACATAACTGGGCTTGGGCCCAACAAGCCCACAACCCAATTAATGACAACACAGAGCACTAGCAATGCTTTGTTGCCCCAGAACTAGTCAGATTAATGACTTGATCATCCTATTGCACATATTTGGTTACCGTATGTATTTCCCTTCGTCTCGGTTATCTTCCCATTAACCTAGGGTAAGGAAATGTATCAACCTCTGCGGTTTAGGGTAAGCTTTATTCGAAATAGGGAATCTTCAATTTACTGACTCTAAAGGCAGATCATCTCATGATCTCTTTTACTATGCATAGATTCCCGAGTCCCTGTAAATGTCATCCCGATTTCTCCGGTTTACAGATAACCTAATCTCTCACAGAGATTTGACGAATTCCTTCAGCTTATTACCCTAGCCCTTGTGCCCTTTAAGGACACGCCCAACAGTATACCTATGAGTCTCCATGTTTCAGGCAGACGAGGTATACAATCAAAACATGCCTTCAAGAATACAGTCTAGGTAATAACTTCTGGTCTAAGGAAAGACACACCCAAACATAAAGAGATTTCTCTAATGA
Organism: Gastrolobium villosum; assembly: GCA_032173675.1. Classification (NCBI taxonomy): domain Eukaryota; kingdom Viridiplantae; phylum Streptophyta; class Magnoliopsida; order Fabales; family Fabaceae; genus Gastrolobium; species Gastrolobium villosum. The sequence goes on along the minus strand of JAVKPL010013084.1, from coordinate 62,080 downwards.
CACTATCTGTGAGATTTCCTCATAGAGTCTCTTTTTGGGTCTGTTCAGTGCGAGCTATACTCTTATAGGTCCACCCACGACTTTAGCTAAGATATCTCCATATCTGCAGCTCATGAGGTCTTTACCTTGTATCCATATACAAGTAGATAAGTCGTACTAGTCTTTACTCGAGATCACTGATCCCCAAACTCAGTGTCTCTAGACTAGGAACAAATAATTAGGAATAGACATGCAATATCCTTGAATCCTCATGATCGTGATCTCATCTCCGATACTCAAGAGATACCTGTTCTATTCCAAGGGGTTTATCCAGTTCATTCATATAATATTAACAGTAATATCGAGACACAATATGAAACTGAATAAATAGTGCTTACATTTATTTGCAACAAACAAAGTTCTACATCTAGTGTCCTTTATTTAATCAAAAGATTGTCTCTAGGACACCCATATGCTAACACCTTGTTCCCAGAAACCTTGCAGCGCTGACCTATGGACCTTAGCGCCTGTGTAGTTGAGGGTGCTGTTATGAGGAGGGGAGCAAATCTAGGAAGCTTGTAAGGTTTCTTGACCATTACGAGCATTCTGTTGTACTTTAAACGCTGCAAATACGGAGTCAACATGTTCCTACATGGCTTTCATTGAATAGGGGGCTCTCTTAGTGTCTCCTCTGGTAGTGATGGAGATCGAGGAGTCAGAACAGGGTCAGAGAAAAAAGGCTTCAAAGGGCAATTAGCTGGAAATTCCATGTTTGGCAACTTATAAGGAAGTGATTGATCGGGCCATTTATCCAAGATTGCGGCGTGAATTTGCTGCAACAAATCATTGATTTTGGAAAACAAGGCTCGATCCTCAATGAGACCTTTCTCCATTCTCGTGTGCATCTTAAATCACTTGCTGCATTCGACAAAGATGAAGGTTCAACAAGATGAAAGCATGAATTTTGTAGAAAAATGGCAAGTTCACAATGATAAAAGCACCAATGATAAGAGATGGGATCCTATCGAAGGCACATGCAGGGAAAAATTGAAGAACACAAAGAAGAAAACAAGGAATTTTATTGATTAAACTTCTGATATTCTGAAAGTTACAATACTCTCTTTTATACAACTTTTGACAGGCTTCACAAATACCTCACTACATTGGGCTAGCTACACATCCAAAATAAAGTCATTGGGCCTTCTCGTAACACTAACTAACACGGTTATTTTCATATCTTTTCTGATTTGATATTAGTAAAGAAAAATTTCCTTTAATAACTTCCAAAAAACATAGCTTTCCAAATATATAACTAACTAAGTAACAGTTTATTTGATTTAAATTTTCATATCTTTTATGTTTTGATATTAGTAAGGGAAAGGGGTTTGGTTTTGGTTCAATTTAATGTTCTCATGTGATCCGTTACGCACTTCTCTTGCCATGTTTGTTGGGTATTGATGCTCATTGCTGTGAATTTTCTCTGTAGAATAAATAATGTTTCATGTATCAAATGTGATGCAAGTCATCAATATATGATTTTTTATTAATAATTTAAGAGATTGAGAAATTGTTTCCTTTTAAAGCAAAAGATTCATATTTAATTTTAAAATATTATATCAATAGATAATTGATACAATTTTTTTTTAAACCTATAAAATTTACATGTATAACATTTTGTTAAACACGCTAAGATCAGTAATTCCTTGCAGGTACATAGTGAGATTGGAAACTCTTCCAAACCTTGAATTGAATCATGAATGTAGGGGTGTGCAAAAAAATTGGTTCACTTGCCCCGCCCTTGATCTGACCTTGACCTGATCCATAAATACCTATTTTTTTTGAACTGTGTTTAAATACTGACCCATTTTTATTTAGGTCGGTTTTAGACCTGACTTGTTTCAATAATGACCCATTGACCCAAAACATGACCCATGCCCATTATGTTAAAAAAAAGAAACAAAAAATCACAATTACATTAAAAGAAAAGTTTTAACGTAAAACAATTACGTTAAAACTTTTTACGAAAAATATTTTCATCAAAAAATTTCGCAAACTTTTTTGACGAAAAATATTTTATTCAAAATTTGTGACAAAAAACATTTATGTAACAAAATTTGACGGAAAAATTGTTTGAGTTAAAAATTTTTACGAAATCTAAATTTCATCAAAATATTTAACAAAAAAATATCTTCATCAAAAATTTCGACGACAAATTGGTGATGTATTTTTCTTCGGTTGAGAGTGTTGTCCTAGTGAAGTAGTAAGTGTTTGTAATTCAATTCTTGTTCAAATGAGGGGGTTTCAGCCGAGGGATGAGTGAATGAGTGAGTGAAAGGTGTCACTTTGAACTTGAAGAGGCATGTGACGCACATGCATGAGGGAGGAGTAGAGCTTGACCTCCAATTGGTAGACTAGACATATATTGGAAGAGTTGGAAAATTTTGTACACTTGGGTGACATGCAATTGGGTGAGTTGGAAGTATTCTTAGACACCTATGATTAACGCAAGGAATGAGGTAATGGAAAATCTTCCAATATTTCCTCATTAAATTTCGGTATGCCTTGATTAGGTTACCCTCTAATTGTGTAAAAATTTTAATTGTAGGATATAATTAAGGTGAAGATGATTCAGGTTTCTCACTCACACTTATTACTAATTTAACGGGTTATTACAGGGTTCTCATAAAAAAATTTCTTAATAAGATGGTAAAGATATTTATAATTGCGAAACCCCAACTGATCAAGGAAAAGTTATAGGAAAGAACGAAAAAAGAATTTCGCTTCATTATAAGCAAGGAAAACATAGAATCTCAATACATTCATGGGCTTTATTAATCTCTATCAATATGAGATAAAATATCTCTTACCACTCTCACAATCATGTGGTGGGACTCAAATAATTATAAAATAAATAAAAAACAAATCTCATGTCTCTGTTGGAAAATAAACACATCTCCTAAAGACTAGTTTTTCCCTACATTTATTTTTGCTAGTGACTCTGAGATCTTCACATAACAAAAAAGAAAGAAAATGAAATACAAACCAAATTTCAATTTGAACAAATTTTCTTTTTCAGTATTACGTTGTAAGCGCCACCTATATTCCATTCCTTAATGTATATATCACCTATATACGTGGACGGATAATAGTAACGTGTCTATGTCAGTGTGCTCTAAATTTGTTCAGACTTCAGAGTTTATTTAATAAAAGAAATAATTTGCCATCAACACTAGAAGACCATATTTGAAGTTGGTTTTCTTCTTGCAAACTGTTATGAGAGACAACGCTTTTCCAGTCTTTGACGAGACAGTAGATGCTTGTGTTCGTCATCTCCCACCTCTTCAGTATCAAAGTAAATTCCCTAAAAGATGGATCCAACACCTTGACTTCAACACCCCGAAGTCGTCCTTTATCGATTTCTCTCTTATGCAATGTTGCTTTCTCAGCCTCAGTCACAAAATCGCAACGAATTTCTTTCATCGGCATTGATAAACGGTTGTGATTCGTGCTCATATTTGTCTTGGAGAGATTCTTGCTCATCACAAATTGCATGTCGCTGCCGTTTAACTCCCTGATACGGTTCTTGAATTCTTCAGGCAGAACCGGTGGTGGGGGTGGTGATCGCGATGGCGATGATGCTGGCAGCGATGGTGATGACGGTGGTAACGATGGTGATGGTGTTGGTGGTGATGCATTCTTTGTCTTTCTTGATTTTTTATTAAGCGATGAGGGAGTGGGTCTTTCCTCATCGTCATGCATTTCGCGCCTTCTTTTCTTTTCTTTCTCTTTCTCTGGCGACTTTGTCTTTGACGTACTCGCCTCTCCATGTTGCAGATGTTGTTGTTGCTGTTGCAATTCTTCATGTTATTGGGGTTCCAGTTCTTGGAAACAACTCTTAATCAGAGCCAATTCTTAATCGTTATAATACTATGGTGCAAGGCGGGAAAGAATTATATGACAAAAGTGATGCCTAAAGGGTTTGGAAGACATCTTTTGACGCGTTTCCCAATCTGTAATCTTCCCCACCAAATCCCACAGAGTTTTTTTGTCCCTCTGACTCATGGTGGCAAAGCAAAGTTGAAGAATGGAAGCGTATATGGTTTCTGTTTCAGGGGTTTGGAACAGAGCAGTAAAAGGTGGTTTTTAAGGTTTATGTAACGGTCAAGTGAGTGAGTGAGTGAGTGAGTGATGGGGTTTCTGTTCAATTTATAGTGATAAGCTATCAGGATTAGAATCTTCTGAGATTGTGGATATGCTATATCGTCACAGTAGAATTTTTGGAGGTAATCTTTTAATATATGTGTAACTCGATTTGTTTCTTTTAAATTTTCATATCTTTTAAAGATTTAATATTAGTAAAGATAATTTCCATTAATAACTTTCAAATAAACAGCTGCCCAAATATGTGACTAACTAACACGGTTATTTTCATATCTTTTCTGAGTTGATATTAGTAAAGACAAGTTTCCTTTAATAACTTTCAAAAAACATAGCTTTCCAAATATATAACTAACTAAGTAACGGGTTATTTGATTTAAATTTTCATATCTTTCTTGTTTTGATATTAGTAAGGGAAAGGGGTTTGATTTTGGTTCAATTTAATGTTCTCATGTGATCCGATGCACACTTCTCTTGCCATGTTTGTTTGGTATTGGTGCTCATTGCTGTGAATCTTCTCGGTAGAATAAATAATGTTTCATGTATCAAATGTGATGCAGGTCATCAATATATGATTTTTTATAAATAATTTAAGAGATTGAGAAATTGTTTCCTTTTAAAAGCAAAAGATTAATATTTAATTTTAAAATATTATATCAATAGATAGTTGATACACATTTTTTTTAAACCTATAAAATTTAAATGTAGAACATTTTGTTAAACAAGTTACACGCTAACATCAGTAATTCCTTGCAAGTACATAGTGAGATTGGAAACTCTTGCAAACCTTGAATTGAAACATGAGTAATGTTATTTCATACAAAACATTTTTCACAAAAAAAAATACCATCATAAAATTCGGCATTTTTCTTGAAATGATTATTCATTATGATCTGATCCTTAATTTTTCTAAAAGAAAAACAGCTTGTAAGCTTAGCATTAATAAATAATAAATTTTGCGGATAAACTATTGGAATTACAGCTTAAAAAAAAAGGACAGTAAACTAATCTCAATTTATCATTATAATTTTAAGTTTTCATAAAAAAAATTCATCAAAATAATTTTATTATTTTGTATTATTTTTTATTTCAAAATTTTAAGTTTTATAATTTTTTATTCCTTTTTAATTTTACGTACAATTTCAGTTACCTTCAGTTAACTGAAATTACAATTTTCAAAAATATAATAGAATTATCCAGTTTACGATAATGATAATTTGTATTTTCAAAAATATAATAGAATTATTCAGTTTACGATAATACTCAGAAATAAAAAATTTAAAAATATTCAAGTCGAGGAAATTCTGAAAATAAATCCCTGCACCAAACTGCCTAACTATTAATCACGGAAAGTAGAGGGGGTAATTAAATGTGGTACTGAGTTGAGTTGGGTTAGGGCAGTGAGAGGATCGAGGGTTGTTGATGTTGTTGAATTGAAAGGGGGAAATGGGTTTGTCTTCAAATGAATCGATAGAATTATGCGTATTTTATTTGAGGATAGGGCATCACGAAGGTCAAGAGCTCGATAAGATCTTGTTCTTCTTCCCCGCGGGTTTGCCTTTCTCTAACCAACTTTCTGTTGTTGTCCTCAGTGAAGGACTCATCATTTTTACAAGGTTCTCTCTCTATATCTATATATATTTCTATTGTATTGTCAATTCCACATTAATTGATTGAATTGATTCATTTGTGTGCTTAAATTGCAGAATTTTCTCTCCAGAGGCTGCTTGCGATGTCATCGAAGCAGAAAGACATTCTCATGTTTTCTATGAGGCCGAACCTGATATATGGATCGTCATGGTCTGCCACTTATTTCTTTCGATTTATTGAATATCCTGTGTGTAAATTTCCTTTAATATATATACGCAGTTATTGCATTGTAGGTTGTTGAGAAATGCAATGATTCAGAACCTATATGGAGAGATGATGCGTTAAGAAAAGTTCTAAAGGAAATTCACTCACTTTTTGTAATGTTTCATGGATCTATACGAGCAATGCTGGAGAAAGAACCTGGTGGAGGACTAATAAGACGTCATTTGTATTCCTTTATCATGGATTATCTAAGGGGTAAGTCATCATATGAGAGCATGTCTATGAAATTGATAAATTATGATTCAAAATATTTCATTGTAAGTCATAATTGTCAGCATGTAAAAAGCCGTCTCCGTGGGATAATTGCTGCTGTGGTAATGGTGAAGTTGCTGTATCAAATGGTTTCCTTTGGATCTGTGTGCTTCTTGACTGACGATGCTGATGAAGCTGTGTCTCATACCTTAATTATGAAATTTTCTTTGTGAGGCAGATTTTCTTGTGGGGAAGAAGCTCCTTTTACCATCATTCCATGATTGCTTAAAGGAACGTGGAACTGTGCAGATGCTGACAATAGGTCGGGAGGCTGCGATAGAGGTTCAGGTTAGATAAGTTTTAAGTTTTGATATGAAAAACTATAATAATTATCCAAAATTAGGACAACAGAGCTTCAGAATTTTTTAAGGTGCAATTTTTAATTTTAAAGTTAGTTCACGCATCCACATTATCTTGGGTGTACTGGGGATTTGTAATATCTCTATCTCTGTCTCAATGCTCCACCCGTTCTCATCCTATTTTCTTGGTTGCTCATAGAGTCCTGTTTGCATTTATGCTGCTATGATTTTTTCTTTATTTGATGTTGAACAGACTTTTGAGTTTAGGTCTGATTCATATTAACAAGGAAGAAACCTACAGTTTCAGGTATTCTTTAGTTGACTTTATCATGCAAATATATTAATTTCAATGAAACAAGGTGAAGTTATCTAATGAGTCACCTCATAGCATAAGTTTGATTTAGATGTTGTAGGAAAGTTGTTATTGCTCAATGTTCATCAATGATTAGTTGATTAAGATGAAATTTGCTTGCTTATTTGCATGTAATGTATGTATTATGTAAGTGATATTATGCTTTTTACGTGCTCCAATCTTTAAATGTTTATGCATTTTCATCCACACTTTGGATCCAGTGTCCACATAAGCTATAACTATCTTACAGCTATTTGATGTAAAAGAAAGAAGTTTAGCTTGTAAGTGGAATTCCATTTTTGTTGATTTCTTCTTCTTTTGGCAGTCACTTGCCAGGGTGCTTTAATCTTCTGCTGGAAATACTGCCTGCTACTCTTTGATTTTATTTCAAGACCTGCTGGTGTCTGCAACACTATCTCCTGTATGGTTTAACTTTCGTGTACAATTATGTTTTTTTTTTATGACCAAATTTGAATGCGAAAGCTGCTTGGTCATTCATTAAGTTACTTATTAACCTTGACTGTTGATTCTTTTGTCAGGATGACACCATAAATTTATTCGCATATGCTGTGCTAAGGTTGACCCCACATGCTCTATCTTCTGGAGCAAGTTCCTGGTCCTACTTGCGAAAAGCAAATACTGCATCCAATGTTGCCACTGAGTCTAACAGTGCCCATCCAAACTCTATATCTGAAAGTTTTTATAGCTCATCTGATTCATCCCGTGGAGAGGATAACCACTGTCATGTTGTGAGGCCCTTACGGAGTAACAAGTGGTCCAAAGGAAAAGATGGTTATCTTGTCACTGATTTATGGGGTGCTGAGGTTGGTACGTGGGTGTTTGCCACCCCAACAGTTTTGCTTGAACAGACAGGAGAGAGAATGTATCTCTGTGCTTATCAGCATAGAAACCTTACTTTGATGCTTCTTATTCCTGTATCCTCCATACCTAATGGGGAACAAGGTGTGTCAGCAGTGAAGCAGCAAGTTGTTGAAAATGTTAGTCTTCTATTACAGTGAATATTTTGTTTCCTAATGAATTCTCAAGAGCATTTATATATGTTATGAACTGATGCTTGGTGAAACAGAACATTCTGGTGTTTTCCATTGTTGTACGCTTGCTATAATCCACTGACTGGACCCCTATTTGCTGTGGTGTTATGCCTATACATGTCCCGGGGGGAGTACTTATTAACTTTTTCATTTCATTTCCCTTTTACTGAAAAGAATACCCAAACATGGGAGAGTGAACACCTTTACTTTTCATTTCCCTTCCTTTTGCCACATTCCTCTCAATCCAAGCATAGCCTTAATATTTCCTTGGTCTGATTCCTTTTTGACAACTCCTTAGTATTTACTATTTTTAAAGTGCTCATTTATTTTTTTGTTTTTGTCTGCTCCTGAATATTCATTACTGACCAGGATTCCAAGTTAATCTGCTTGATGATCTTGTAATCTTGTTCATTGACAATACAAAATGGTTCTTGAGTTGAGAAGCGTATGAAATTTGCTCTGAGCATCATCTTTTTCTTTGTTGAATACATCAGGCATCACTTAAGATATTGAAAGTTGAAGAGAAACTATCCAAAGGATGGGGTGGTGAGAATGCATATCATGTCGGTGGGTACCGCTATTTATTAGTGGATGGCGATAGGAATGTATCCAGGGCTTCTCCAGCAAAGAAAGTTACAACTTTAACTAAGGTGTAGTGTTGGCATCAGGCTCAGTTATGATTTCCTTTTTCCTTTTTTTCTTTTTCTTTTATCATTATGTGATATCCATTTTATCAATTGAAAGATATGGCTTCTTATTCAAAATTCAACTTTACTCTAGAGGTCAAACTTCTAATGGCTTGGTGGTTGGCACTATAATGTACTTGTCACTACTGACTTGAAAACAGTTTAAACTTTGGTTCATTTTGTGTCTGTTGCAGGAGTCCTTACTTGCTATGAACAAGCTTAGACAAGAGGTTGAGTTGGAGAAGAGTAGAGCAAAACTGGATAGCTGTTCTTGTGAGAAAGATCTAGAGGTGTGCATTAGAGCCAAAAATAATGCTTGGGTTATTTCTCGAGTCACAAGAGGAAAGGAGCTTTACATGGTTCTCGAGAAAGCCAATGAAACCCTTCTATATGCCTCAGATGCTGTCGAGAAGTTTAGCAACAGGTATCCCATTGGTTTCCTATCGTTAGTGCGCTTAACAGTGTACTTCCTATGCATAAATTATTATCCTTGTTAATGAGGACAACACAGTGAAAAAAAGCGGGAAGAGGATAAAACCTTCTAATCTTTCAGATCTCAATTCAAGAACTTCTATTTTACCTAAGTGATACATTTTCTTCCCTGGTTTTCTTTTCTTTTTCTTGCTGATAGTCATCATGCTTAAGCTTTTTGCCTGTACCTCCTCTCACCTTCATAAAAGAAGTGAAGAGAAGGGTGAAATCAAGGGATAAAACTTGGCAGACCTGAGTATCCCTAAACTGACTGAAAAAACGAATGGTAAGTTTCTTTTTTTGGTTGAATATTACAGGTATTGCAATGGAACCTTTTCACTGGACTGAGGGAACCCAAGTTGTGCGGACTGAGGAATAGCGCACTCAGCTGTCCTCTAATCTTGTTTTCCCCAATAAAGTTGTAAACTTTTCCACTGTTGAATTTTTCTCACCCGTATATTCGATAAAATAGAAAGAATTCTACTGTGTTTATATCTCTCTGTATATTAATTGTAATTTTTTACTTATTCAAGGGCTCCAAATAAAATCTTGTTAACAGTAACTAAAATTTTATCTGAAATTTAGCTTGATAACCTTGCTTGAAAATCTATTGCGTGTAAGAATGGCGGAGATTAAATTAGTCAATATTAACAATAAATGCTAAAATCTCATTTAAAAGAAAAAAAAGAAAGTTAATTTAAATATCTTCAAATAAAAATAATTAAAGTTCAACTAGAAAATTTATAAAAAAAATAAAGTTCCTCCCTCTAATTTTAGAAACACTAAAAATTTAATCGTGAAAAATGAATAAAATCAAAAATAAAATAACATTTTTGAATAAAATAAAACTGTAATTTTCAATGTAAACACAAATTGTAGAATTTAAATTCAATCTGCCTTTGGAGATTGACCCAAAAAAGTTTTGCCATAGAGTCATCATGTCTTCAAGAGGGAGGAGGGGGTTTCCGCGCCGGGATTCCTGCCTCTTATCTAAAAACTCTCGGCCATAAGTGATTGACTTGGGAGCCTCATAGCTTTTTTGTGGTGTAATAGTACGATAGTTGCATATTAAATCCAGAATAAAAAGATAATGAAAGATAAATAGAGTTCATGATAAAACTTGATTAAAGATGATCAATGGTGAAGCTTTGATGTCCTTCTCCTCCTCTGGAATCTCGCTCCAGACTTTCTCCTCCACTTATGCCTTTGTCTCCGCGTTCACCTTTCTTTCATCTTCTGAACGTGTCTTCATAGCCTCCGCCGCGTTGTATTTATAGGCTTAAAACTAGGCCTCGATTTTTTGGGCCGCTCGCTGAGGAGCTCGCTAAAGCGAGCTGCACAGCGAGTAATTTCCCTCTCCTCGCCATTGTGCTCGCTATTGCGAGCTGAAGAGCGAGCTCCTCGCTGTTGCGAGCTTTGTTGTGTTGCTCGCTGAAGCGAGAAGTGGAGCGAGCATTAACTTTTTTTATATATTTATTTAATTTCGGATTTTCTTGATACTCCGCGGATGCCAATTGTTTCCTCATCCTTATCAGGTTGGTATTTGTTATTCTAGTGTGAAACAACCTGAAACAACAATAAACATTAGAATCTTATCTATTTGTTGGAATTTTAATATTCTTTAAGATTTTATTAATTAACACCATATTTTTAATCATATTAATTATTATTTGAACTATTTTTAACATTAAAATATAGTGTCTTTGACACTTATCATGTGAAACCAGTGTGCTTAAAATGAAGAGCTCATTTATACAAGAGTTTTGATGATTACAAACAAGCTTAGAAGCGACGTCAAAAATAATACAACTCGTAACAATCAAAAGTCCAAGGAAGCAATTCAACAAGACAACAAGAGCAAATCTTTCAACACACAAGATCAAGATTGCAACATGCTCTTGAGAGCTTAGATCTAAATATAAAGGTAATTGATTAATGATGCATAAATGAGCTCAAAGGATATTTAACTCTATGCATGCATTATCCATGTCATCAATCACTTGAAAGCTTTAATTATAATGAAAAAGACCCTTGACATGTTTCGTAACTTCAAAACATTTTGTACAAGTCAAGGAAATACATTAAAAGTGATTAGAGACTAAAATGAATGCTTTACAACTCATAAAACTGCATTAGTGATGCTCTATCAAGAAAGTATTTGAATACTTTCTTGACTGTATTCGAATACTTATGCTGAGAACAAAGCACTTTAATACTTTAAGAAAAGTATTCGAATACCAGATGAAGTATTTGAATACTTCACGAAAAGTATTTGAACACTTACTGGACAGTGGGCAGTGTAACGGCTATAAACGGCTAGTTTCGTGGCAACACCTATATAAACTCATTTATTACGAACCAGCAAGCTAAGTTTTACTGTTCCATTGATTTTGCAATCATCTTTGGTCATTCTCATTGTATTAAACTCATTCATTGCTTGTTCTTACTCGTATTGATCATAAAACTCCTTTGAGCTCTATTCTTGTGTCATTGATCAATACCCATAAGCTTTAACTTGTATAATCTGTACTTTAATAGTACAAATCCATTTCTAAACACTCTCATTCTGTTTATTTGAGTTGAGGGTAGTGAGACCCTAGTGTAAAGGTTGCTCATAGCCTAAGAAAGTGAGTGGAAGTGTAAGGGTTTCAAGAACCAAAAGACTTGAAGGTTGTAAGTGGTTTGTCAAGCACCCTTTGAAGCTTGATCATTAGTGGAAAGTTGAACGGACGGCTTCAATCTGGACGTAGGTCACGGTAGTGGTGACCGGACCAGGATATATAGTGTTTGTAATCTCTCTAACCCTTTATCTCGTTACATTAGCATTATTTGATTACTTATTTTTAAATTTACACTTTGCATACTATTTGCTTGTATTGATTTCTATTCTCTTAGCCTTGCTTGTGTATAAATCATATTAATTTAAGAAAATCTTTTTCAAGAAAGAAAGTGAGGCATTTTGCAAAAATGTTTTTAAAACTCAATTCACCCCCTCTTGAATTTGAGGCCACTTGTCCAACGTATGAAACATTCTCATATTTACTCATTGTTGTCCTCAACAATGAATTAAACTAAGAACATAGGATATATGCAACAGTTCAAAATCATGCTTAATGTGATACTCAGACAGTACATCAATCCAACAATGATCAGACTTAGTAGAAAATAAAAGAGTTCAAGATTAAACATATATCTAAGCAGTATCAGAAGCAAGCAAGTTATAAAATTAAAGCATGAGATCTATCAATCGAGCACACAATTGAATTTTAACACACCCCTCACTGGAAATATTAAGTCACTCATCACTCATCTGTCTAAAGGGGGTAAGTGTTTCACTCAACCTTTCACTGTATCAACACTTCCATAAGCTTGGTCATATTCTCACTCTCTACAGTTAATTAACATGTATAAAAGATCAAGAGGTCTTTATTCAGGTTGTAATGGGGCTTGGCTAAAGGAAGGATAAATAAGAGAAAACTAGCTAAAGCATTGGAACACTGAAATGTCATGGTAAAGTGTAAACACTTAACAGATAAGGATGGGCATGGGTCGACCCGACCCGCTTTTCTTGAAGAACCAGTTCGGTTCACTGAACCGAATTCTGTTTAAAAATAGAACCAGTTCTGTTCGGGTTATAACTGGTTCGAACTGGTTCGGTCCGAACCAGTTATGAACTAGTTTCAAACCGGTTTCAAACCAGAACCAGTTTTAAACCATTTCCGAACCGGTTTCGAACCATTTCCGAACTGGTTTTAAGAATTTTTTTATTTTTTTTAATTCTTGTCAAGGTCCAGTATATATCCACTAAATGATACAAGTGGATATAAAAGAAAATAAAAGATTGAGTGTGTCCCCTAACGTAGGCTTTCTCATTGCTACAATTGCTCAACATAAAAGAAACGATGGAATTTTGATTACATTGAATGAATTTTTTAAAGCCCAAATGCTTGGAACAAATGAATAAGCTGTCAATGGCAAATGAAATTTTTTAACCAAAGGTTTGGCATCAATTTTTAAACCAAAGGTTTGATTGTTCGATATTCTTAACTGCTTCTCAGTTTCAGAAAGTATTCTCAATGCATGGCTTAGTTTCTATCAGCTTACAAGCTCTATTTACCGAGCAAGTTTACTAAATACATATATAGAAACTTGCGAGTTTCATGGCTTAGTTTCTCAAAACGTATCAAAACAAAGCCAAAAACTTAGGATAATGAACAATACATATGAAGCAAATATCTATGTACACAGTTCTATCCTCTTGTACTCAAAATTTCATTTGAAGCAAATATCTATGAGATTTCTCATTTGAAACTTGAAAGGATCAGTGGAAATAGCACCGTATCTTCCATTTCCCTGCTATAGAATAAAACACCATATGGGTATGTATTGTTGACAGCATACAGTAGAATGATTCAAAACCCATTTAGTTCCTAGAACCCAAGCTGAAAAGCATGCTTTTCCTTCAGGATTCTTTCATGATAATTTAGCTGTTTCTCATACACCACAACCCAAACCTCTGGCTTCTGATCCTTTCATTATTCTTAGCCTTTTGCAAGAAGTCACAAACATGCTGCACAAAAAGTATTATTCTATCAGCTTGAGATCAATTTATACCTCATGATTCAAACAAAAGCAGAGAGAGAGAGAGAACTTACTCCCATGGAACATCTCCAACTAACATCCAGTCACCATCCTTGTCTTCGTAAGTAGGTTCATAATCAGATCCCTTGTAACCTTCCTTTTCAGAGTACTCACCTGAAAAAGCAACACCCATGTCATTCTCAGAATAAAAGAATTCATCAAGTAGTTTTCATCACAACAAAAGACATAAAATTCCAGTGAATCACTGTCCACATGTTGAGCATTAGAGCCCTTAGAACCACACTCCTTAGAAGTTTCAATCAATGGCCTTTTGTTGGTTCTAACACATAGTGATGCAATCATTACAATGGTAAAGTACTAGATTAGAAAAAGGGTAGGCTTAAAGTTGTATGGGAAGTACATATACAATCACCCTAGAAAAAGTTAGCACATATCAAGGACAGTGTTAGGAAAGTAGCACATATCAAGGACAGTGTTAGGAAAATGACTAGCTATTGTGATTTTATTTTAGTATTACCAAAATGTCCTATACAGTGAAGTGTTATTGCCACTTTAGGTCCTATTCTTCAAATTTCTTGTTGATGCATAGCTTCTAAAACATGCTAATCTAACTTTTAAAGGGTACCGAGAATTAGTACATTAAAGTACATAAATGTTAAAAGCATAATATTTTGACAGCGCCACGTTAATCAATAGCATATACTAAATGTGCCACTGATCATAATTTGTTAAGAATCTACATTAAGTTTCTAAATGGTTCGATGTCACATTGATTGGCAACCACCAGGAGGATAGGTCTTTGTTATTGAATGAATGGAACCTACCTTTATTATTCCCCCGTGATATAATGAAAGGGACAAGTTACACTAAAGATGCACACAGTGCCAAACCAAAGAAAGGACATATTGAAAGCAAGAAAAGACATTGAATTGAAAGCAAGAAAAATAGGGTGCTTGGGACTAGAACAGAGAGATCGAGGGGGTTAATAGTTAACCGAAATTCCCTTCAGAAAACAACCCAACAATGAAAATAAATATTTTTAACAAATAAAATAAAAAAAATAAAAAACCCAGAAAGGAAAATTAGAAAACAAAGAGTACCCAGATATCATCAAGCCCAGAAAAACAGAACAATAATAATAATAAAATGTAAATGTGAATGAGTAAATGGTTACCGTAAGAGAGAGATAGCAGAAAGGGTGGTATGTGAGTAGTGCAATGCAATTGAATGGTTATATCTCTGAAATTTGGAGTGGATGATGTATGTGAGTACCAGAGCCAACAACATCACAACATACGCAACCCCTTGATCTATTGAAGTCCCTGAACCAACAAAAGCCACACAACAATTATAAGAATTATGAATGATGTTGTACGCAAGGGAAAGCGCAAAAACAATGCAAGCATATTTTGAAGAAAGTAAATAAATCCGAAAAACTGAATATATCCAGATCCAGCGAAGAAACATAGGCGCGTTCATCAGAGAATAGATCTAGGAAGAGAGGAATAGGAATAGTAACCGTCGCTAGTAGGAGCAGGTGGGGAGTTAGGGATTGGGCATGAACGCTAAGCCACAAGCCACCACCGTTACCAATTCGATGACAACGAGCAGATTCGATTAGGAACGAGAAATGATTGAATGATTGAGACGGTGAAATGGGAGCTAGGGTTCATGAGCTGAGCAAAAATTAGGAACGAGATCGATGAGTTGTGTTATGTAAAATGGGTTGGTTTGGTTCGACTTGCTTAAAATGCAGTTTTGAAATGGATCTGAATTAGATTTTTTTAAATATTAGAACCGGTTCAACTTTTTGAACTAATTTAAAAAAATTGGTTATTTTGGTTCAATTTGATGTGGTTATTGATATGATTTAGTTATTTTGGGTTTTTTTTTTTTTTAAGACAAAGGAAATTAAAGAAACAAACTACAAGATCCTTACCATTCTAGGCTTGGGAATACCCCTAAACTCACTCTCAAAAACAGCCACACACCCCTCAGGGGGTGGTCAAAACAAACACTCTCCCAACCCAAAGAACACGCATAATTGGCAAGCCAGTCAGCTGTCTTGTTGTCTTCTCTATAAACATGGACCAACTCAATCTGCCAATCCAGGTATCTCAGCTGGATAATCCTACTCACAAGGCCAGAAAGAGGGTGGTTATTCGAAACTCCCTCCCTGATCATCTCCATGGCAGTCTGAGAGTCACCTTCCAAGACAATTCTTCTAAAACCAAGATCCCAGGCCATTTGTAATCCCAACATAAGACCCCAAAGTTCAGCTTTAACCGAACTACAAACACCAAGGTTTCTAGCAAAACCTTTAATCCAGTGCCCAGCATCATCCCTAAGGACCCCACCATAGCCACTCTGCAGCCTATCACCCTTAGAAGAGCCATCGGAATTCACTTTAATCCAACCCATGGGGGGAGGAAACCGCTGAATCAGCTCTTCCCTCTTTGTTCTGTTTTGAAGACCAGCCTTGATGAACAAGGTTCTAGCCTCCATGTAGTTAGCCAAGTAGGTAACAGCAAGCCTAGCAGTAACACCCACACCAGTAGCTTCACCTTCAAAAACAAGCTTGTTTCTCTCTTTCCAAATGAACCAACACACAAGGCCAAAGAGAATATGGCCACCAGGCCCCTCCAGCAAACACTTGACAGGGTTCAAATTATCACAAACCCAAGAATGCAGGGGCAGGTTATTAAAAACAACCCATTTAGAGGGTTTCATAAAAGAATCCCAAACCTTCTTCGACCAGTAGCAATCCCTTAATAAGTGGATACAGCTCTCAGGTTCAGCCAGGTATTTAGGACAGAGATTAGAGGTGGCCAGATGCCTTTGCGTTCTTCTCAGATTAGTTAAAACATTTTCCCCCAAAATCATCCAAAGGAAAGTTTTCACTCTAGGGGGACCCTCCCAATCCCACACAGAATTCCAATGAATCTGGCTTCTCTCCTCATCATAATTGCAAAGCATGTTGAAAGCAGATTTTGTTGAAAAGCCACCATCTTGGGATAAATCCCATATAATTCTGTCCTCTTCATCATCGGGGCTGGGAGGACAATAACCAGCAATGGTCCTCAAAGCTTCCTGGGTATAAGGTGCCCAAACAGCTGCCAATGCCAATCACCATTGGGATCCACCATCTCAGCCACATCCATCTCCAGGACGTCAAGAGGGATCACCTCAGTGGAGTGCAAAACTAAAGGGCCAATAGGAAGCCATTTATCCTTCCAGAAGGAGGTGCCAATCCCATTTCCCACCATCAACCTAGACCCCTCATAAACCTGCTGCCACACTTTGGACAGGCCCAGCCAGAGATTCGAGCAACCAGCCTTCTTAGGGATGCTGGGCACTAGGCCTTCTTTAACCTTGTATTTATTCTTCAAAACCTGAACCCACAACTCATCTTTATGGGTAAGGATTCTATGCCCTATCTTCATCAAGCAAGCTTTATTAGTCATCTTTAGGTTCTTTATCCCCAAGCCCCCATCCTTTTTAGCTCTACAGACCAAACTCCAGGAGGTGGCATGAATTTTCCTCTTCTCTCCAATAGACCCCCAAATGAACCCTCTCATTTTTTGTTCCACAGCCTCACACGTACTAACAGGGAGCAGAGAAGTTTGCATAGAATAAGTTGGGAGAGCAGCCAAGACAGAATTAGTGAGAACTAACCTGCCAGCCATAGACAAAGATCTCTCCTTCCAAGCATTAAGCTTCATGTTAGTCTTATCCAGGATATGCCTGAAAGTATTCTTATTCACTCTTTTGTGGAGAATTGGGATACCAAGGTACTTCCCCAAGTCAGCAGTGATAGCAACCTTCAAAACTTTACTCAGCTCACTACGTCTGGTATGATTAACATTCTTAGAGAAGAAACACCTAGTCTTATTAAAGCTGACTTTCTGACCAGAAGCATTACAAAAGTGATCCAGAATCTCACCAATCAGCTTAGCCTGATCCCCATTAGCTTCAGAGAACAACAATAAGTCATTAGCAAAGAAGAGATGGGATATAGGGGGACCCTTTTTACCCAGCTTCACAGGCAGCCAATTCTTGCTTTCAACAGCAGTGTTGATAAGATGCCCCAATTTCTCAATGCACAACACAAACAAGTAAGGGGAAAGAGGGTCCCCCTGCCTGATCCCTCTAACAGGCTTGAAATCTTCAGTCTGGACTCCATTCCACAATATATTCATGGAAGGGGAGGTAACACACTCCATAATAAGTTCCACCAGCTTCCTAGGCAGCCCAGTATCGTTTAGAGTTTCCTCCAAAAAATCCCAGCTCACCCTATCATAGGCTTTTTCCAAGTCCACCTTTAAGGCCATCCAGCCTTTCTTGCCCTTCTTAGATCTCATGGAATGAAAGATCTCCTGGCTAATAATTATATTATCAGAAGCATGCCTGCCTTTAACGAAGCTACATTGATTAGGCATAACCAATGTACTCATATGGAACTTCAATCTTTCATTAATTATCTTGGTGATAGCTTTATAGCTCACATTGCACAGGCTTATAGGTCTAAACTTACTTATCAACTCAGGGCTATCCACTTTAGGCACTAAGCAAATCAAGGTCTGGTTTATATCAGCCACCTTCTTCGGATTCTCAAACACATTGGTAATCAACCTAACCACCGAATCTCCCACCTTATCCCACTGAGTATGGAAGAAAATAGCATGAAGTCCATCAGCACCAGGGGCCTTAAAAGGTTGCATCCTGAAAAAAGTTCTTCTGATTTCCTCCACATTCGGGCATCTACCAATATCCCTCCACTTCTGATTATTAATCCTAGGAAACATGTTCCCAATACAAAGCTTCTGAGTACAAACACTCTCCTCAACATAAAGACTCCTGAAAAAACCAGTAGCCATAGCTTTAAGCTCCTCAGCCTCCAGGACCCACTCTCCCTCATTATTCTTGAGAGCCAACACTTTATTTCTCCTCTTATGGGCCACAGTTGTTGAATGAAAGAATCTCGAATTTCTGTCCCCAAAAGCCAGCCAATTGCATCTAGATCTTTGGAACCAAGTGATCTCTTCCTGGATATAAATCTCATTCAGCTCCTTCCAGATAGAACTATGCAACCTTCCCAGGGACTCATTAGGACCATTAGAAAGAATATCATCCACCCCTCTAAGCCTTCTTTGCAGCCTATACTTCTTCTTTTGGTCTTCCTTAAACTGCTTTTTGTGCCACTCAACAGCTTCTTTGTGGAAATTATCTTTAGCAGGAACCCAGCTAACATTGCTATGCCAACACTTATTCATCACATCATTGAAACTACCATGGGTAAGCCAAGCAGCCAGGAACCTAAAAGGTTTGGAACCTGTAAGCCTCCCAGAATTAGAATCATCTTTTAAGATGATAGGCCTGTGATCTGACCCATTAAAGTGCAGATGGGACACAAATCTATTAGGGAACCCCAGGAGCCACTCCTCATTAACCACCAGCCTGTCTATCCTTTCCTGCAAGGCTCCTCTTCTCCAAGTGAACTTAGGCCCAGAAAACCCAGCATCAGACAGCCCACAATCACAAAGACAACTCACAAAATCTTGCATTCCACCCCAATTCAAGCCAGAACCACCCTGTTTATCACCTTCTTCCAAGTACGCATTGAAGTCCCCCATAACAGCCCATCTACCAGCCATGACAGCAGCCAGATTTCTTAAACCATCCCAAAGAGAAATCCTCTCAGATCTCCTGGGACTAGCATATATAAAAGTAAAGAACTCCTCCTCACCAGAATCCAACCACCGAATGTTTGAGTGAACAAATTGATGATTTTCCTCCAGGATTTTAATACAGGTAACATTTTTATTCCAGAGAACCCAAATGCCACCAGAGAAGCCCACAGCTTCTCTTATGAAAAAGCTATCAAAACCAAAACTCCTACTCACCCTATCAGCCTTCTTTCCACTAATCCTAGTTTCCAATAAAACTAGGACATGGATTTTATTATGGAAAACCAAATCCTTCACAAGAGGGGAAAAGCCCTTTTTTCCCGCTCCTCTACAATTCCAAGTGCAAACTATCATCAAAACGATATAAAGGGAAACAAACACAAACCTCAACAACTCGAGCAACAGAAGTTACTTGACGCCCAAGGCATTCGTAATATCATCCAGAGCCATATCAACTCTTCCCTCCTGGCCTGACCCCTTTGCCACCCCACTCCTATCAGGAGGATTTTCTTTAATGCCAGACATTGGCACAATAACAGCCTCAGCCTCCCTACTGCTAGGAATAACAGGCCCTGAGCTACTGGGGGTTATTCTAGAGCCATGACCACCATCCACATGCTTATTTCCCTTGACTCTTCCCCTGTCCACCAGGATAGCTTCCCTAGTACTCTCCTGCGCATAACTAGAAGGCTTCTTCCCCGAATTCCTGGCATCAGAACCATGCACCTGCTTGACCAGATTGCTAGCCATGCTGTTCTTTTTCTTTTTACCTCCCTGATCTCTTTTCTGTTGGCTAGAGTCACCAACAGATTTGTTACTACTAGGGCCAGCCTCAAGAGGGGAAGATTTCTCCTTCAGAGCTTCCAGGGATGCTTCACCCTCCAAAGGTCCAAATCTGGAACCAGTGACCGAACTTTTAGGGTGCTCAACAGTACCCTCAACTTTCACCTTCTCCCTACTCACCTGAGTTGCCTTGGATTTAGGATTCTGAAGAGGCTTCTTGAAGCTCCTTCTCTGAACAGTCATCCAGCTCCCAAACCCATCCACTTCTTGGCTTTTTTCTACTCCCTCCTTGGGCGAAACCTCCATATGATCATGGCCCATCTGATTACCCTGCTCCACCTCTCTAGTACCACACTCAACATGTTTCACATAATCAGGATTCATGGAACACTGATCCTTCCTGTGCCCATATTGACCACATAGAAAGCAAATTAGGTGTAATCCCTCATAGCCAATGTATAACTGCCTCTGGCCTATTCTGAATTTTGACAGCAAGCTCTTACTCAAATCAACTTCCACACATATTCTCGCGAACCTACCCCTGTCAGTGATTTCCTCAAGCTTTCCCTGACCACTAATCCTGAGAGAGCTTTCATCTATCCTCAGTGTCCTGCCCACCATATTCCCCAGCCTCCAAAGGTCCTTGTGAGTATATAACTCCCTCGGAACACCTGGGATACGAATCCACACTGCTAATTTCGTAACTCTATCATCATACGGATCAAAATTTGGACGCCATCTTTGCACCACGAGATAGTGGTCTGCCACAATCCACGGCCCTTGCTGCTGGACGAACAGATAGTCTTGGGTTTTCTCGAAATCAACCATGAAATGATCATTCTCCAGATCCAGAACCCTATACTCCCCTTCAAGATTCCAGAGTCTATGGAGTCTATTCCACAAGAACCGCGCTCCCAGTCTCTTACCCATAAGCTTAACGATCAAAGTATTCCTCCATCTCTTGCATTGTTCGATTTTCTCCAGAACATCAAATTGAAAAAACGGGTTTAAAGGATCATCCTCACCATTCTGCTCATACGCCTTGAGGGCTTCCTCCTCTTCGAGCTCCTCCCTCTTGCATTGAGCGATCCAGTCATCATCTTCATCTTCCGGATTTCCATCCCAAACGCCATTGACACGGAGAAGCTGATCCTTGTAGGAGATCAGTTTCCTAGGGTCTCTCTTGATCTCCTCCTTCGTACCGACACCCGCCTGAGTCGCATCAACTTCAATCGGAACAGATCCATCTCCAGATCCACCACCGATTCCCCCTTCTCCTTCAACCTCCATTGTGCCCACAATCCGAGGTTCCTCGTACATCTCCAGATCCACCACCGATTCCCCCTTCGCCTTCTTAGACTCCCTGGTAATCAGTTGTTCCCCCATCGGATTAGGGGGTCTTCCCCCTTTTCCAATCATAAAACGCAGCACAAAAACCCTATCAGAGCAACAGAAAAGATCCACGCGCCTCACTCATCGCTATTATTTTTTAATGCACCGTAAAAGCAGTCTATTTTGGGTTTTTTTGTACATCCCTATTGACAGATAATCCTTTTTCTCCTTCTTTCCTCCTTTTTCTTTTTCAACACTTTTATTTTTTTTTTCTGTGCTTTTTCTTTTCCAACCCCCAATACTGTTTTTTTTTTCATTTTCATTTTCTATATTTTAATTTGCATTGAAGCAATGAATATTTTTATTTTTCACCATTTTTTAAACCTTTGCTTTTGCTCAATTCACCTAACCTCCTTTTCTAACACTTAAAATTACATGATGAAATACTCATGTTTACACCCTACCATGAAATTTCTACAATCCAATCAATCGTATTTAAGGTAGATGTGTATGTGAAGTGGCTAATTAAAACAACAGGTATTAAGAAAAGAGAAGGCCTAGGCTCAAAGGGCTAAACAAAGGATATCACAATGGTTGATTTTTTTGGCTAAGTTGCTAAAACAATAAAAATGCCTCAATCATTTCAAACATGCATGTAAACAACCACTTCAAGGAGAAACAAAGCAAGTTCTAGAAGTATTTTCAACAGTAAAGTGCATACCGAAAAGAATTTTCTGTTTAGGCTCAAAACCTCACGACTATAGGTGTGCAATTTAGTAAATTATGCTCTTTCTCAATCACTCATACTGAAATTTTATTATTCTTGCTAACTCCTAGACTAACTCAATCAATGATTATTCATAAAGATAAATTCTAAGAAATCTCATCATAGATAAATTTTACTGACTAATTCTCCATTGGCATAATCTAATAATTATCAATAAATCAAATAAAGAGGAGAAAATAAAAAAAATAAAATTAAGAGAAGTTAAAAGAAGGTTCCGTGCTTATCTGAAAAAAATTTGAAGCTCTACTCATCTTCACAGGGAAATCTGACTGCTACTGTATATGTGGTGCTCCCCCATTCCCAGATTTAGAATTTTGCTGTCCTCAGTAGTGGGCTATACATCAGAAACAAAGAGCACGAAATAATAATAAAAACAAGCAATAGCATAAGAATTCATCAAATATACATCACCATGGATAAAAAGTTAAAACTAAAATAAAATAAAAAAAACGAAAAAAAAAACTAAATGCAACAAAATAAAATAAAAGCATAAATCCATTGGGTTGCCTTCCAATAAGCGCTTGTTTAACGTCATTAGCTTGACGTACCCTATGTGATCATGGTGGCTGGTAGCTCGGGCTGAGTGATGACACCATACCCTTGCTCAGAATTTGAGCCATGCCATGGTTATACTCATATGCATGTGGATAAGGAGGAGGGTTCTCAGGAACTTTAAACTTAGTCTTCACATGCTTTTCCATGCTCTTGAGTTTTTCCATCTTAACCTTTGGCTTGCGTTCTTCATGCCGCTGATGGACTTCCTTCTTGTTTCCTTCCTCAACCTTTTTCTCCGCAATGTAATTGACTTGATCTTTAGGTTGAGATGCAGGTAATGGAGGAACTTCATTTGTAAGTACCTTGAATGTTGCTCGCTCTCCATCCACGCGCATTATCATGTTTGCTTTTATTTTATTTTTTATTTTTTGTTTTTTATTTTTTATTTTTATTTTTAGTACAAAGAAAGGGAAATGCCCAAAACAAATTACAAGGTATAGAGAATAGGATACATAAGGGGATCTAGCTCAGTAGGCGCTATAGGGAGCACCACAAAATCAACTTCTAAATAGATGGCCTTCTTGGCTAGCCAATCAGCACAACTATTACCATCTCTTCTCACATGATTAAAAACCACATATCAGCTTATGTTACACAGACGTTTTATGCATGTCACCAGTTGATGTGTGGAATAGGCAGCATTAGACTTGGTGACGGCTTGGATCGCTGAAAGACAAATCACTCTCGACTTCTAGCATTTGAGCATTCGTATCCCAAGCTACTTAAAGCCCCTTATGCCCAGAGCTCTGCAATCATATGGGAGCAGATTCCTATGGTATACATAAAACCTGATATCCAGTTACCATTGTTGTTTTTAATAAGGCCTCCACACGCAGCTGAGGAAGAGTCTTTCTTAACAGTAGCATCCATGTTGAGTTTCCACCAGCCCATCGCTAAAGCACTCCAACGGGTCTGCTGAGACACTTGGGCAGTATTTGTCCCCCTTGTTATTGCTAATTCGACAAGTGTACCGATTGTTCCAAGTAATAAAGTGTAAGTAAAGATCGTCTCCACGGGGATTGTAGACCGAGTACTACAATAACCAGTCCCCTTAAGTTGAATTAATCCAAATGGGTGTGACAAATATTGTTGATTAATGGGAAAAATAAAACTAAAAGTAAAAACACATTTTTAGGATTTTCTTGAGAAAGAAATGAACAAAGATTGAATTATAAGAGGTGTGAAAAATAATTGAGAAAATATTGCAGTAAGAGGACAAACACCTTTCCGATCCCCACCTTGTAATCTGAATCATCGTTTACATTTGATTTACCCATTGATCAAACGATTCACCATCTTTTATTTGATTGGTTAAGCCCTAATCCCTTAGTGATCTTAACCTTATTAACCCTATTAGAACCTTAATCCCTTAGTAATTCCTTTTTAGGTTAAACGTATAACTCGGTGAATCTTTCGCGTTTGCGGTTCATGTAGCCTATCCTTAGTGCATACATGAACAGTTACTCTCCTTCTTGTCAGGAATTAGGATCCCAATATCCCTATTGCGAACCCTAACCCTCGCAACCCCATTAGAATGATCAGATCTAAAAGAATGAAGAGATGAAGAACGAAGGAAAATAAATTCAATTGGATAAACAAATGTAAACTTAATCCAAATTAGAAGGGGTTCCATCAAGGGTTGTGATCCTTACCACAATAATAAAAGACTAGCCAGACATATTCATGTCTGACAATAATAAGTATAGAAAAGAATTCATAAAATAATAACCATAAAGTTTGGAGAAGAAAGCTTCAATCTTCAATCCTAAAAGCTTGCTTCGTGTTCTTCTTCGTGAAAAAGTATCTCTCTCCTTAGGTTTTTGACCTCTTTTTATAGCCAAAAGCTACATTAGGCCAGGATCTTGATTCAAATCTGCACGTTAAAAATGCAACAACCATTGCCGATGCGATTCGCACCAACTCCACGCTAATCGTGCGGTGATCCAGTGAAAAACTCTCTTTCTGGCGCGGTTAGCTTGAATACCGCGCCATCAGCGCAGATCACAGTGAATTTTGCCTTTCTGTCTGGATTGTGGCGCGATCCGCGTCATCTTCACGTTGATCGCATGAGTATCCTTGTGTTGGCTATCTTTCTTATTGCTTGAGTTTGCTGTTTGCAATATAGCTTAAATTCATGCTTTTCTTCCTATAAAAACATACAAATAGAGTGAAAGTGTGCATGAAGGAAGATTATCAAGGATTCATTAGAAATATTACTTTTTATCAACGAATTACTATCAAGTCCTTATTCTTTTTGCTCTGAAATACCTATATGTTGAAGGCACATAAAACAATTCCCAGATTTAGATATTGTTGTCCCCAGCAATAAATAAAATCAAACATTAAGCAACAATGACAACTCTGTAAGAAGAATTCATGTCCTCAATGACATCTTTCTACATGGAAGAGATTCAGAGTTATAATGTTGTGCATGAATGAATTCCAGTTGTAACTTTTCAAAAATCACTTCGTGCATAGGGAATTAGAGTCTAGCTTAATCACTCCTTATCAAGATAATCACTGCACTTTCCACTCTTGTGTATAAGGTTCACTCTCAGTCCATCAGTTCAATAAGACTACCATAGGCTTGATCCCATTCTCTGGTTCCTAAAGATGAGGAACACATAAACACGCATCATTAGATCCAAAGGTCTTTGCAGGTTGTAACTTGGCTTAAGCTAGGGTAGGAATATGTGGAAAAGTGGCTAAATTTTGATTGCATATGAGATTGAAACACAACAACGTTTCAGTTGTTCGTACTCAGACACAATTTCCCTTAGTTCCTTCCTTTCTATTGATGCTTTTCTTTTCCTTTTGACCTTTTATTCCTTGCTGTTGCTTTGCAACTTTACCTTTGTGTTTCTTTTCTCTTTGGTCTCAGCTTTTGCTTTTACTATCACTTTATTTCTATGAAATTGATCATTGCATTTCTATAATTAGTGCTTCAATCTCATCAAAGGTGTGTTGATAGGAAAGTAAGCTAAGAGTCTCATGGTTAAATTCAACAAGAAACAACAGGCTAAGGCTCAAAGGGGCTAGCAATGGAATAATTTTTTTTTTGGTTCAGCTATTTGGCCAATAAGCTAACAAGAAAGAATTGCCTTTATCATTTCAGATCATGCATGTGTTATTGAGAAAAAGATCAAGTTCTAGAGTGTTATCACAATGAGGTCTCTCTAAAAAAAATTCACTGTATAGGCTCAAACCTCACGGTTGTGCAATCAAACTAGAATCTAAATCCCACTTAACATTACATACCAACTGTCTTCCTCAACAATAATTCAATCATTTGAGCAATTATAACTCTTAGACTTCAACACAAAATTCAATTGTGACTTCAGACAAAGTGTCTTGTATGCTCCTTAAAGTTTGATTTTCTTATTGCATGAGTAGTAAATGCAAATTCAGGTATGTTATTCAGAGAACTTCTTCTATCTCACAAAAAAAAGCAATTTGAGACAAAAGGGTTCAGATATCTCCCCTGATGATTCAGAAAACTTTTATGTTAGAGGTCTTTTCAGTCTGGTTCCTCTGTGCCACGTGTGGGGTGCCAATTCCCAGATTTAGAAAATTGTTGTCCCCAGCAATAAAACTAAACTAATCAAAGAATAAGATTTTCTATACATGTACACACTCACACGGCTTAAAGCATCAATTCATCATAACGGAAAGGAAACTAAACATCATAATATCTCAATTGTGGCAACACAAAATGGAAGTGTAAAAAAAATAGAATCGATATAACAAATAACAAAAGATAAATGGTAGCAGGGGATCAGCCATCTAGCCATGACTCATCCATGGCATTGCCATCTGTGTCATCTCCTCCGGCATCCTGTGGTATGTCAATAGGCTCTGCCGCTGTCTCAGTAGGGACTGTGGTCTCAACGGGCGCCTCAGGTGCTGGTGGTGGAGGGAAATGTGGCTGATATGTAGATGTATCTATCATAGAAGTAAGACAGATATCCTCCAACATGCATGTCCAATAGTCACCTTGGATGCTCAAACGATTTAGATGTACCTGCATGGTCTGAATGTGCCCTTGCATGGGGAGGATAATAGGGGAATCAACATACAGAGGTTGTGGCGCTGCTGGTGGCACTGGGGCTGCAGTTGTGGTACTCTGTACTACAGCAGAAGGATGGACATGCTCTGGATGTGGCCTATATGGTTTACGGGGCCACATTCGCGGACTCCGTGTAGCTAAGGTAGATGTTGGCAACTCTACAGCTCTAATCATCTACCTATTTCTGGCTTCTACAATCATTTCCCAGTACATTTCATATGTCAGGGTGGTAGCTACCGTCACATCCATTGGTTTGTCAGATGGTATCTGAACTCCAGCTTGTATGCATAAATGCATAATCAGGGATGAATGGGCCAAACGGAAGGCTCCCTTGCCAACTGTGATGATGTGGAGAATCCTATCAGAAAGTATGTGAGAGATGTTAAGATTCTTCTCACTCATTATCGTGTAGAGTAGTACAACTCTCTCTACATTCACATCTGTCAAAAGCATGCTTCACTATCTTTTCTGGCACATGATCCAATCCTGCTTTTGGAATCTAAGAGGGATATAGGCCAGTGATCCCTCGTCTCACCCCATCCGCCGCCTCAGGCATATCTTCCCTGCATAAATTCTGAGTGGCTGTAGGCTGCAATTTATTAAAAATAGTGTGGAACCAGCAAACATCATCTTTATCATGAGAGGTCTTCAGAAAGGCCTCAATATCTTCAGCTGCAAAAAGGACCTCCTTTCCTCTAACCCAGCTTACTCGGACAGATTCAATCCTATCCTTATCCACATTAGCACAGAACTCCTTTAGAATGACACTAGAGCTAGGTGCTGCAAATGTGGCCAATGTTTCCCATTTCCTGCTCTTAATCAAGGCCAAGAGGGAACTAGTCTCAGGAAATGTCTCCAAAGCAATGGGCCTATCAGGAATCACCTTCTTAGGCATGAACCATTTTTCATACCTCTGTTGATGCTCTGCAGAAAGGAATCTGTCTTCATCAAAACCGGATGAAACCCTCGGCCTCTTTCTACCAGATGTAGTGGTGCCCTTGGCTGTGCCTTTGGTTCCTGCTTTTGTACCCTTTTTAGTCTGTTTTCCCTGCACTCAGAAAAGTTTCAGAACAGTAGAATTCATGTGGGTTAGCTTGGAGTTCCCAAAGCAAAAATTGTCATGAAAATCAACAGCCAGAATTCCCAGATTTGGTTTTGATCACATGTTAGATTGATATGCATTTAAGGGAATTGACATATATGTTACTTCAAGATATGCACCCATCACAAGGTTCAAAGCAGACATGAACTGACAATAATTACTACTGTTGGCTTGGTGATCATGAATTCAAGTGTTTTTCAGCTTAACACACCAACCACAAAATTTAAAGTCATGTAATTAAAGTCAAGTGATGTGACCGTGTGATTAGCGCGAAATCCACTCTAACCACGTGGTGAGATAGTGGATAACAAGCACTGAGCATCAGAATTTGGCAACGATGAAGCATATAACAAGGAAACCCACTTAAAACATTTTCAAATTTGCATAAAACACACCACATAGGATATTTAACAGACGTGTAACCAACATGTGTGTGCATTTTCAAATCACCTACATCATCAATTACCATATTCGTTTGCATACTCTATGAGACCAAATATCAAACAAGTGGTGTGTATGAATGAAATAGAAGCATACCAACACTATTCTATATAAGGACCACTCATAATCAAAGGATTTCGCCAAACATCAATCATATACATCAGAATATTCATGGTATTGAAAATAGATTGAGGTTTACCTTGACCTTCTCCATGATTTTATGCAAAAGATTTCAATGCAAAATGCTCTATTTTTCCACAATAGTAATATGACAGGAGCACAGGGATTGGAGATGGGGTGTTTGATGTATCAGAACAAGGTATGGACCTTGGTTCCTAAACCGCAAGGAATAGTTCCTATCGATAATAAATGGGTCTTTAAAAGAAAGACTGATGCAGATGGCAACGTTCAGACCTATATACAAAGCTAGGTTGGTGGCGAAAGGGTATCGTCAAAGACAAGGAGTTGACTATGATGAAACTATGATGAAACGTTCAGACCTAGCAGCATACCACGACTATGAAATTTGGCAAATGGATGTCAAGACCGCTTTATTGAATGGGTTCTTGAAGGAGGAAGTGTACATGACAAAACCTGAAGGCTTTGAAATCAAAGATCAGGAGCATATGGTATGCAAACTACAAAGGTCAATATATGGGCTAAAGCAAGCATCAAGAAGTTGGAATATACATTTTGATGAAGTCGTTAAGAGTAACGGTTTTATCAAGAACGAGGATGAACCTTGTGTTTACAGGAAGGTTAGTGGGAGTAATGTCATCTTCCTAGTGCTTTATGTAGATGACATATTGCTAATAGGAAATGACATCCCCACATTAAAAATAACGAAAGAGTGGCTTTCAGAAAACTTTACCATGAAGGATTTGGGAGAGGAAGCCTTTATACTTGGTATAAAGATCTATAGAGATAGATCCAAGAGGCTGCTGGGTTTATCTCAATCCACGTACGTTGACAAGATGCTAAAGAGGTTTAGCATGGAAGGGTCGAAAAGAGGTTTTCTTCCTGTCAGTCATGGGGTGTACACCTATCAAGGGCTATGTGTCCTAACTCACAGCCTGAGAAGGATCGCATGAATGGAATTCCATATGCTTCAGCTATTGGATCCATCATGTATGCCATGATATTTATGAG
This sequence comes from Gastrolobium villosum, assembly GCA_032173675.1. Taxonomy (NCBI): domain Eukaryota; kingdom Viridiplantae; phylum Streptophyta; class Magnoliopsida; order Fabales; family Fabaceae; genus Gastrolobium; species Gastrolobium villosum. The sequence continues at coordinate 32,455 of JAVKPL010013084.1, read as the reverse complement.
ACCAGATGTCTTATATGCTTTAAGCATTACGAGCAGATACCAGTCAGAACCTGGAGAGGGTCACTGGACGGCAGTCAAAACCATCCTTAAATACTTAAGAAGAGCTAAGGATGTGTTTCTGGTCTATGGTGGGGGTTAATGAGTTAACAGTGAAAGGGTTCACTGATACCAGCTTTCAGAGTGACAAATATGACTGCAAGTCACAGTCAGGATTCGTATTCACCTTAAATGGTGGGGCAATGTCTTGGAAGAGTTCCAAGCAGGAGACAACAGCAGATTCAACGACAGAGGATGAATACATAGCTGCTTCAGAAGCAGCTAAGGAGGCCGTGTGGATCAAGAAGTTCATAAATGAACTAAGGGTGGTTCCAAGCGTGGATGAGCCCATACAGTTGCTTTGCGACAACACAGGAGCCATTGCGCAGTCAAAGGAACCTAGGTCTCATCAAAGATCCACGTGCTCCGCAGATATCATCTGATTAGAGAAATCATTGATAGGAATGATGTAAAAATGGATTATGTTCCCACAGACGATCACCTGGCCGATTCTCTGACAAAGGCAGTTTCTCAGAGAAAACATGATAGTCATTATGAGGCTTTGGGTATACGACTTAGGTCTGATTGGCTCTAGGCCAAGTGGGAGCTTGTTAGTATATGGGTGTCCTAGAGACAATATTTTGATTAAATAAAGGACACTAGATGTAGAACTTTGTTTGTCGCAAATAAATGAAAGCACTATTTATTCAGTTTCATATTGTGTCTCAAAATTACTGTTAATATTATATGAACGAACTGGATAAACCCTTTGGAATAGAACAGGTATCTCTTGAGTATCTATGATGAGATCACGATCATGAGGATTCAAGGATATTGCATGTCTATTCCTAATTATATGTTCCTAGTCTAGAGACACTGAGTTTGGGGATTAGTGATCTCGGGTAAGACTAGTACGACTTATCTACTTGTATATGGATACAAGGTAAAGACCTCATGAGCTGCAGATATGGAGATATCTTAGCTAAAGTTATGGGTGGACCTATAAGAGTATAGATCGCACTGAACAGACCCAAAAAGAGACTCTATGAGGAAATCTCGCAGATAGTGTCATTAGAGTAATCTCTTTATGTTTGGGTATGTCTTTCCTTAGACCAGAAGTTATTACCTAGACTGTGTTCTTGAAGGCATGTTTTGATTGTATGCCTCGTCTGCCTGAAACATGGAGACTCATAGGTATACTGTTGGGCGTGTCCTTAAAGGGCACAGGGCTAGGGTAATAAGCTGAAGGAATTCGTCAAATCTCTGTGAGAGATTAGATTATCTGTAAACCGGAGAAATTGGGATGACATTTACAGGGACTCGGGAATCTATGCATAGTAAAAGAGATAATGAGATGATCTGCCTTTAGAGTCAGCAAATTGAAGATTCCCTATTTCGAATAAAGCTTAGCCTAAACCGCAGGGGTTGATACATTTCCTTACCCTAGGTTAATGGGATGATAACCGAGACGAAGGGAAATACATACGGTAACCAAATATGTGCAATACGGTAACCAAATTAGTTGGACCTAATGGGTCACACACTAACACCTTGTAGTCATGATGAACTAGCTTTAAAGGTATTGGGCCTAATAATGGTTGTTAGCCAAGAAGCTGTTTGGAAGCCCACCTAAATGGGTGGAGGGTGCATGGAGCTTAGTAATGAGCTTGGGTAGTCCAAGCCATTACTAATTAATTTAATTAGTTAAATTAATAATCAAACATTTGAATTTTGAATTTTGAATTTTGAATTTGGAATTTTGAAATTGGAATTTGAATTTTTGAATTTTGAAATTTGAATTTGGAATTTGAATTTCGAATTTTTTTGAATTTGAAATTTGAAATTTTGAATTTTGAATTTTGAATTTGAATGTTTGAACATTTGAATTCAAGTGTTTGAATTCGAATTTGAATTGGCTATGAAAAGTTGTTTCATAACAAAAGGATAATATGAGATCTTTTGGAATATTCCCTGCAACAAGAAAAATATATTTGATCTTATCCAATGATGAAGTGGTGCGCAAATTTGAATTCAAAGTGAGTGTCATTTTGTCATCTAAATGTACTACTATTCTGATTTGGTTGGTTAAGAGAATAAGTGAGTTAGTTGATTCAAAATTTGAATGCAACTACTCAATGTATCTGGACTCAAAATAGGACAAAATGGGGTGCATAATATGGTTGTTCATATGATGATAATTAGGTTAGAATCTTGAAAGGATAATGACCTAATCTTATAAGGATTCAAATGCAAGGTGGTTAGCAATTTTGAATTGCAAACAAATCCTTGATTCCCTCCAACCATGCGCATATTTGGTGGGATTTTCAAGTAAGAAAATCTTATCATTCCATCCTACTAATTAACCTACATTGTGCGCGCAAAGGGTCCTATTATTCACCTTAGGGTTTTTCATAAAACCAAGCCTACACTCCTTCATCTCATGCACCATTCTGTAGGGTAGTTCACTACACCTTTCCAAAAAGAATACCTAGCCTCCACCTTCACCACTTGTGCGCATAGCAAGCCTCACTGTGGTGTTCATTTGGTGGCTTTCAAGAAGGCTTTCTTGCATCATAGACGAACGGTGGTGTGGATCACTGATATGCGTATTGATGTTATTTTTGTTAGATCTGATCAACCTAATAGGGGATGATATTCTGGGGATTAGGGTTTGCAATAGGAATATTGGAGTTCTGATTCTGAAAGGAGATAAAGATGACGATTTATGCATGTTCCAGGGATAGACTTGTATAAATCGCAGTCGTTGGATTTATCAGCATAATGCTTAATTTCATGCAGGATTACTAAGGGATTAGGGTTCCAATTGAATTAAAGGGTTAGATCACCAAGGGATTGGGATCTAACTAATTATTCTTAAGATGATAATTTGTCTGAGTTATTAATTTCAATAAATATTGTGAATCAATCCAGAGTAAAATTGGGATCATTTGGTGAAGGTACCCTGGCTGCAGTGTTTCCTCATATCTTTTACAAAAACATTCATTTACGTTCTTATTTTATTCCTTTTAACAAAAATCTAAAAACAAGTCTTTTACTTTTCTTCTCATTTAATTTAAATTACAATATTTGTCAACAACAATCGATTCATCCAACTTAAGAGGACTGGTTATCGTAGTAATTGTTTTACAATCCCTGTGGAGACGATCTTACTTACTACTTTATTACTTGGAACGATCGGTATACTTGCCGAGTTCGCAACAAGTTTTTGGCGCCGTTGCCGGGGATTGAAAATTCAATATTACAAATAACCATTGATTCTTGAGATTGGATTTTTATTTTTATTCTTTTTATCTTGTTTTGTTTTGTTCAGGTGCTACTAATAATTTTTCCTGAGTTTTATGCGAGGCAGACTTCCGCCTAAGGACTTTGTAATTGATTCTGAAATTGCAAGGACCGAAAAGCAACTAAGGAAGGCTGCTAGACAGATCATTTGGGAAGATTCTAAGGACATACCTTTACAACCAACTCAAGAGATAGCAGAAAACAACAATGCTGGTCATGGTAGAGGAGGAAATGCAAACAATCAACCTCCAAGACTGTTGAATACGATTCTGACTCCAGTATTCAACAGAGCCAACTCAAGCATAGTGAGGCCAAATGTGGAGGCCAACAACTTTGAGTTGAAGCCATCATTGATTTCTTTGGTGGAGAGGGTTCAATTTTCCGGTGCTGATGATGAGGATCCTCATGAATTCATAGACCGATTTCTGAAGGTCTGTGATACAACTAAGCACAACGGAGTATCTACCGATGCTATCAGGCTCCGGTTATTTCCTTTTGCTGTTAAGGAGACTAACCTTGTTCTGAATTGGGAAAAGTGCCATTTTATGGTAAATGAAGGTATAGTACTGGGACATAAAATCTCTAATGCTGGGATTGAAGTTGATAAAGCAAAATTGATGCTAATTGAACAACTTCCTATTCCAGTGAATGTAAATGCTGTTAGGAGTTTTCTAGGACATGCAGGTTTTTACAGGCGGTTCATCAAGGATTTCTCCAAGATCGCTAAACCATTGAGCCAACTCTTGGTGAAAGACTCCGAGTCTGTGTTTGATGATGCATGTTCAAAGGCATTCCAATTGTTGAAAGAGAAGCTTACTACAGCTCCTGTGCTTACAGCTCCTGATTGGAACCTTCCGTTTGAACTCATGTATGACGCCAGTGCTTATGCAATTGGTGCAGTCCTTGGTCAGCGTAAGGAAAAATTTTTACATGTCACTTACTATGCTAGCAAAGTTTTGAATGATGCTCAGGTTAATTATGCAACAACTGAGAAAGAAATGTTAGCTGTGGTTTATGCACTAGACAAATTTAGACCTTACTTGTTAGGATCTAAAATCATTGTTTTCACTGACCATTCTGCTATTAAGTTTTTGATGACTAAGCAGGATGCTAAACCACGACTGTTGAGGTGGATGCTACTCTTTCAAGAGTTTGATTTGGAGATCCGAGACAAAATTGGAGTAGAGAACAAAGTGGCTGATCATCTCTCCCGTATTCAGGCAAAATAATTACAAGATAGTCCGGAAAAAGAAATCAATGACTACTTTCCTGATGAAAAGGTAATGGAAGTCTTTGTTCCTCCGTGGTTCGCAGATTTTGCCAATTATAAAGTTGTGAGGGAGTTGCCTCCTAACCTTACGAGGCAACAACAAAAGAAATTTTTGCGAGATGTAAAGCGATATTTCTGGGAGGATCCGCATCTCTATTTTCAATGTGCAGATGGGATCATTCGCATATGTGTTCCTGAGTTTGAGATGAGTCAAATCTTGTGGCATTGCCATTCTTCCAACTATGGAGGCCACTTTGGAGGTAATCGAACCGCTCAGAATGTCTTGCAAAGCGGTTACTATTGGCCGACACTCTTCAAGGATGCGAGGGATTGTGTGGAAAAATGTGATAAGTGTCAGAGAACAGGTAATATTTCACGCAAGGATGAGATGCCTCTGAATAATATATTAGAGGTAGAGCTGTTTGATTATGGGGCATTGACTTCATGGGTCCATTTCCATCATCTTATTCCAACCAGTATATCCTTGTTGCTATGGATTATGTTTCCAAGTGGGTGGAAGCTGTTGCTCGTCCCACCAACGATGCTAAAGTGGTTGTCACTTTTTTGAGAAAAAAATATTTTTACAAGATTTGGAGTACCTTGGGCTGTTATCAGTGATGGAGGTACCCACTTTTGTAATAAATAATTTAAAAGCTTGCTAGTTAAATATGGGGTGAGACACAGAATAGCCACACCATATCATCCTCAGACTAGTGGGCAAGTTGAAATCTCCAATAGGGAGATAAAAAGAATCCTAGAAAAGACAATGAGAATTTCTAGGAAGGATTGGGCTAAAAAGCTTGATGAAGCACTCTGGGCGTACAGAACTGCGTTCAAAACTCCTATTGGCATGTCACCTTATCAATTGGTGTATGGCAAACCTTGTCATTTTCCTGTGGAGTTAGAACACAAAGCCTTGTGGGCTACAAGGTTTTTAAATTTTGAACCATCAGGAGCTCAAAAGAAAAGGATACTTCAGTTGAATGAGCTTGATGAGTTCAGAAGGACTGCATATGAAAGTGCACAGATTTACAAAGAGAAGACTAAGCTGTGGCATGATAGCAAGATCAAGCCCAAAGAGTTTGCACCAGGTCAACAGGTATTATTGTACAACTCTCAACTGAGGTTGTTTCCAGGTAAACTTAAATCTCGTTGGTCTGGTCCTTTTGTGGTGACAAATGTATTCCCATATGGTACCATTGAGATCTCTCCTCTTGATGCTGAGAGACCCTTTAAGGTAAATGGGAATCGTTTGAAATTCTACTATGGAGAACCTGTGAGTAGGGACACAATTGCTGTCCCTTTAACTTCACCTGAGTAATCAAGGTTCCAGTCAGGCTCGTGACGTTAAACAAGCGCTTGTTGGGAGGCAACCCAGTGGATAATTTTTCAAATCTCTTAGTTTAGATGCTTGCATTTAAATTTTTTTAGGTATTAAAAGTTAAAAATAAGTTTGCTAAATCCACGCTGATAGCGTGGTTCCCACGCTAACAGCATGGATTAGGAGGAAATGGTAGAGAGTCCCGCGCTATCAGCGCCACAAATCAGAAATAGGCAGTGATTCCCACGCTACTGGCGTGGTCCCCGTGCTGTGAGCGTGAGAAAAGAAACCCACGCCAGTAGCGTGGGTATGGCGCTCAGAGCTCCAGAGGGTGAAAAAGGGCAGCGAGTGCTACGCTCCCAGCGTGGAACCCACGCTGCGAGCGCGGGAATCGCAGCAGTTTTTTTTAAAAAGGGGCCAAACCCTATTTCTTATCGCTCACCCTCACTTCTCCCGCGCCACCAGCATCCCCTCTCCCTCTTCCCTTTCTTTTTCTTCTCACACACACTTCACTACCACAAACCACTCCTACCACCACCATATTTCTTCCTTCCCTACATTGTTCATCTCTCTCAAAGGTGTGTGTACTATTTGGTGCTGATTTGAATTCTCAAAGCTCAAGGTTGTACATTTCTCTTAATCAACAATGGCTGGAGACAAGGTAAGGGTTAAGATTTTATTTTTCTATTTGCAATGTGTGATTGAGGTAGCCATTCTACAATGGTAGGTGGATTGATGATGATATCTAAGCATGTGAATTGTTTGGATTTTGCTCATGCATGCTAGGTGTTTGATAAATTGATTGTTTTAAATTCCCTAGTGCATGATTCATGAGGGACATACCATGGGTATCTATGAGATTACATGTTTCACAAAATTTGGGGAGGATGCTTGCATACCCATTGCCATGACCCATTGCCTTGATTCTGATTTCACATGACACCATGATAACTCATTGGCAGATGATATGTAGGCTGCACAAACTGATAAATCTGGGAATTGGGTTGTTTCCGTGCTTGATAATTAAACCTGTACTGTGTTCTATTGTGTTGGACTTTTCTGAGTGCAGGGAAAGAAGACCACCAAAAAGACTGTTGGCGCAGGAAGTAAAAATACTGGTGGAAGCAGTGCATCTGGCACGAAAAGGCCTAGAGCCCCTGCTCTGGTCGATTTTGATGGCAACCGGTTCCTAACTCCAGAAGCACAGGACCGGTATTACAACTGGTTCTTGAAGAAGAAAATAATTCAAGAAGGAAGAATCAGTAGTTTCCTGGCGGACGACTGTCCGGTAAGCATGACGATACAGAGGAGAGGTTGGAACCATTTGGTTCAGTTCACGAGAGCCAACTGCAGTACCATTTTGCGGGAATTTTGTGCAAATGCTGATAGGGACACTGTAGAGAGGACAAGGAAGAGCAGGGTAAGGGGAGAGAGGTCTCCTTCACACCATTCCAGATAGAGAGGTTCTTGCACACCTCCTGGGATGCTACACAGTCCTGCTATTTTACGGACACATTCAATAGGATGCAGCCTGTTGAGGGAGTGTATCGGGAGGAGATGCCTGCTTTAGCTGCAACAATCCGTGAGGGTATCACTCAACCTCACTCTGCCTAGAAGTCAAAACATGGTCAGCCGGATGTACCAGAGAAACTAGATCGGCTGGACCTCAATGAGGAGGCAATTTTCTGGCATTCCTTCATTAATTCCAGAATCATAGCTTCCACTAACTTGAGTGATGTCAATGTGGAAAGAGCAGTTCTGCTATATACTCTACTGGGAGGCAATAATCTTCACATTGGGAAGATCAGACTTTAGTTTGGCTCATTGCTCACTGATTGAGCAACTCTGTATCCAAGCAGGAGTGGAAATACCTAAGGATGAGCCAAGAGATGTGAAAATAAAAAAGGATCTGACTCAGGACCATTACAATGATATGCAGAAGGAATCCAGAAGGAAAGCTATCTGGAAAGCATCTGGCGGTGTTGTTCCACCACCTCCCCCAGTCTCCTCTGCACCTCCGTCTGCTGATTCTCTGTTGCTTCAAACTCTTGACCATCGTCAGCAGCAATTGATGGTTCAAAGTAATTATATGATGAGTATGCTGGAGCGGCTTTGCCTGGACAGAGGAATTGACACAGCTGGGTTGATGGCCCAATTTCCGCCCACTTCACAAACTGGTCCATCTATGCCTTCCACTGCTGTTGATGATGTGCTTGCGGACCTTGAAGCTGATGATGTCATGGATGATGTTTAAAATTTATTTTCACCATCACTCACTACACATTGCTAGTTTCTTGGAGCCAATTGTTTTGACATTTTGAAAACAGTGTTGATGATATTGCTACAATTTGACTCTTGTTCAGTTTTTCATGATTATTCTGTTTTACAAATTAACAAGTATATGTGTGTTCCATCTGGCAGAATTAGCGATCATCTAGAATAGTTTGTTGCTGAGGACAGCAACATTCTAAATCTGGGAATTGTCGCATAGCATGCTGAATGCGAGAATTGGTAATTACTGCGGAACTACACCATGGAAAAGACGTCTAAACAAAAAATTGTTCTGAAAAAGGGAGACATTTTTAACCCTCAAATTTATGTTTATTGATGTCACATATCTAAAAAAAAAAAATCAAGCAATTCTCAGGTTTAAATGTGCTTATCTAGTAAATGTGCTTGACTGAATTCTTGGAATACATTGTATGAACTTCTGGCATGATATCGTATGGGCAAATTTCAGCTTGTGTGTCTGAATTTTGTACTTGAATGATTAATGATACCTAATGATTCTTTTAGAAGTCTAGTTTGACATCATAGCTGGTGAAAATTTTGTGCTTAAACACTTATTTTATTCTGAGAGACTCCACTATGATAGCATTTTAGAACTTGCTCTATTTCTCTGAGATGCATGCACTGATTGAAATGATTAAGGAAAATTTTATTCTGTTAGCCATGGCCAAATAATCCACCCAGATAAATTTTTTTCCATTGCTAACCCCTTTGAGCTTGAGCCTTTTGTTCACATAATTCCTGTTGATTGCTTAGCCATACTCCTATTATCTTACCTTAATTGAGATTGAATCACTGATGTTTTGAAATGAAAACAAAGAAATTGAGGTAAGCTCCACAGAGATCAATGAAAAGAAAGGCAAATAAAGTATGCCCTTAAGATGGAAGGAGGAAAAGGAAAATACAAAGAAATGTGGCTGAAAGGAATTAAATTCCCGAAATTCTGTGGGAATGTTAGTGGAGCAAAACAAATGAGTTGAAGATGTTAAAATGAAATGATATCAGTATTTCAATCTCATTGTTACTTGAGCTACTATCCATAAATTCATACATTTAGGTTACAACTTGTGAAGTCCTTTTGATCAATTGTGCATGTGTTAATGTTCCTCATCTTTAGGAACTTGAGAATATGATCAAGCTTATGGTAATGTTATTGCTGTGATGGATTGAGTGATTGTCACTTCCCCAAACACTTGAGTGTTGAGCGTTATATGATTATCTTGGTGAGGGGTGTTCAAGCTAGATTTTCTGATCTTTTCATAGAAATAGAAGGCATTGTTAAAAGTTCTTTGCATTGATTCAGTCATGCTTAATATAGTGATCTATTGATTGGCTGTATGATGTTATGTTGGATCAATTGATAATTTCCTGGATTAAGTCTTGTACATTGCTAGGGACAGCAAAGTTCTAATCTGGGAATTATTTGATATGCGATGAGCATATGAGGAATTTTAAGACAAAAAGAGGAAGAATGTGACTCAATCTGATGCAAGAAAGGCAAAATAACTGTTAAAATTGTCCAATATCTGAATATCAGGTGTTATACTGATTTTGTATTGATTTCACAGGAAAAATGCACAAATTGAAGTCAAAAAGCACAAAGCAAAACTAAAAGCCCACGCTACAAGCGTGGGAATGGCGCTCATAGCGTGAGATGCACAAATTGGACAGAAGCCCCCGCACTGAGAGCGTGAGGCCCGTGCTTGCAGCGCGGGGGAAGGAAAAATGGCAGAGGCTCCCACGCCCACAGCGCAGGAATGACGCTGCCAGTGTGGGAGGCGCGAAAAATTGGAAATTTGAATTTGAAGAATTAGGTCAAAAGTCTCTTATAAATAAGAGACTCAACCTTGAGGAAGAGACACACAGAAACCCCGAGGCAGATCCGGCTTGGAGAAGAGAGGAATTCGTTCTTCATGTTCGTCGTCCCGTTCTTGTATTTTTCTTTCTCTTTTATTTTAAGTTTATGTTGAATCTCAGATCAGTGATCATGATGATGGTTGGCTAGATCTATTTACTATAGTCAGGGTCATGACCCCTTTGTGAACAATTGGTACGAAGGATTGAATCACTCTATGTGTTGATTTTAATATACTTCATCTTTATCTTGTGTGTATTGGTGTTATTTCTGTTAGATCTGATCAACCTAATATGGGATGATATTCTGGGGATTAGGGTTTGCAATAGGAATATTGGAGTTCTGCTTCTGAAAGGAGATAAAGATGACGATTTATGCATGTTCTAGGGATAGACTTGTATAAATCGCAGTCGTTGGATTTATCAGCATAATGCTTAATTTCATGCGGGATTACTAAGGGATTAGGGTTCCAATTAAATTAAAGGGTTAGATCACCAAGGGATTGGGATCTAACTAATTATTCTTAAGATGATAATTTGTCTGAGTTATTAATTTCAATAAATATTGTGAATCAATCCAGAGTAAAATTGGGATCATTTGGTGAAGGTACCCTGGCTGCAGTGTTTCCTCATATCTTTTACAAAAACATTCATTTACGTTTTTATTTTATTCCTTTTAAAAAAATCTAAAAATAAGTCTTTTACTTTTCTTCTCATTTAATTTAAATTACAATATTTGTCAACAACAATCGATTCATCCAACTTAAGAGGACTGGTTATCGTAGTAATTGTTTTACAATCCCTGTGGAAACGATCTTACTTACTACTTTATTACTTGGAATGATCGGTATACTTGCTGAGTTCGCAACAATCACCATTAAAGGGTTTGAACCCTTCAAGCCTGACATCTGATCTCCCTGACTGATCAGGCCAAAAACAAGGTAATATCATGCTGTCTTAAAGCATGAACCCATGTGTGCATGTATGTTTCCGCAGTAAAATTTTTGTTTTTACACCTTACATGCATCGGCCTTCAAAGGCCAGTTTACTTTCAGTTGAGGAAATGTCCACAACATGGGATTGAAGTATGGAATCAGGCAGCAATCTTTCTTCAAGGGATGACTACTAATACTAGGACATTGGTGAATGCCACTGCTGGTGGGTCATTGACAACCAAGGCTCCTCAGGAAGCCCTTGACATATTTGAATCTTTGGCATCTCAAGAATTTGACAATGCTCCAGTGGCTGATAGAAGAATAGGAATCATAAAGTTTGATGGTATGATGCTCTGCTAGCCAAGAATGATCAGTTGATGCAGACTCAGAAAGAGCAACAGTAACAGTTGGATGCTCTCACTAAGCAACTATCCTCTCAAAAGGTTGCTTATGCGGACACTAACTGTGTGTGTGCAATTTATGGGAAAAGCCATGTAACAGATGATTGTGACTATGGGGTATCTACAGAACAAGCTGAAGTGAATGGAGTATGGTATGATCAGAGGAACCCTAACACCCAAGGGCGAAATCTGTATGTGCCACCATGGAAGAATAGGAATCAAAACCCTAGGTTCATTTACAGTTCCAACCATCAGCTGAATCCTCCATTACATCCTCCTCCACCATATTCATCACAGCAAGGAGATACTTCTGCATGGGAGAAAGCTTTTGCCCAGTTATCTAAGACCACTCAAGATTTCATTCAAGGGTCAAATTCTTTCAGAGAAGAAACTTCTGCATTCATGCAGGAGACTAAAACTTAATTCAGAAACCAAGAAGCATCCATCTGGAATTTGGAGACACAGATTGGTTAGTTATCCATGCAGATATCTGAGAGATCACAGGGCAAGTTCCCTGGTGATACAATGGTGAATCCAAAGGAGCACTACAAATCTATTACTACAAGAAGTAAGAATGTGCTTCAACCGGTTCAGAAGAAAGTGGAAGACAAGAAGGATGAAGAAGAAGTAATTTTTGAGGATGTAGTGGAAGATGATGAAAAAGAAACAGTGAAGGAAGATAAGAAAAAAGATTAGGTGGTAGTTGAAAATAACCCTTCACCTAAGAAGATGATGAAGTGGGAGAAGAAGAAAATGGCTGACAAGCAAGATCAGCCCATTAACTTGTCCCCATATGCTAAAGTTCCCTATCCTCAGATGTTGAAGCAAGAGATCTAGAAACAACATTATGCAAGATTTCTGGATATCTGATGCTCTCCGGCAAGTATACCGATCGCACAAGTAATAAAATGATAAGTAAAGTTCGTCTCCACAGGGATTGAGATCGAATATCAATTAAACTTTCTCTTTAAAATTGAAAGAGTACAAAGAGGTTGTGACAAATATTGTCAAATTGGGTAAAGTCGAATTCTGAAAACAAAAGACTTATTTTAGTATTTTTGGTTTGTTAAATAAAACAATAAAATTGAAAATTGTTTTGTAAAAAATATGAGAAAAGCATTGTAGCCAGGGTTCATTCACCAAATGATCCCCGCTTTTTACTCCGGATTGATTTACAATAATTATTTATATAATCACTCAGATAAATTATCATCTAAAAAGATTTAATAGTTAACCCTCAATTCCTTGCAGGGTTAACCCTTTAATCCCATGAGGAACCCCAATTCCTTGCAATGTTTCTCATGGGATCAAGCAATGGGCGCGATAATTTAAGCATCTGCATTCATATATACGTCTATTCCTAGCACGCATACAGATTATTATCTTACCCACTTTTGAGATCAAAACCCCAATACTCCTATCTAGGGTTTTGACCCTCAGAATATCCCCAACTATCAGATGATCAATTCTAACAAAGGGAATATAAAATTCGCACAGAGTAAAGATAAAGATAATTATATAAATCAAAAACCACAAATCAATCCTTCGTATCAAGGGTTCACATATGGATCGTGACCCTGACTATAATAAAAAGGATCTAGCCAATCAACATCATGATTGCTGATCTAAAATTGAACATGAATTAAATAGAAGATAAAGAATATACTAAGAACGAGATGAGGAACGAAGAACGCCCCAGAGCTCCTCCTTCCAATCTCTCAGATCTGCCTCTAGTTTCTGTCTGTGTCACTGAATGAGAATGTCTGCCTTGACCTAATCGCATAAAAGGTATTTTTATAATACTTTATTTTCTTTTCCAAAAGTGCCCCTCAGAAACACGGTAGATCCGTCCCGCAAACCGGTGCCAGTTGGCGCCGGATTGGCGCAAGTTTGCGCCACGCATTCTCTCCCTTTTTTGGGGCGCCAATGTGCGCCAATTTCCTACTAAATGGGTCTTTCTCTCCTTTTGGGCGCTAGGTGGCGCCACTTTCTTCTTAATGTTAGGCGCTAGCTTGCGCCATGGTTCTGTGTTATGGCGCTAGGTGGCGCCACTTTGGTGCTACCTCGTGCCACTTTGGTGCCTTCGCTGCAAAGTTCATAAACTGGCGTGGGTTTGCGCCAGTGTGGTGCCGGTCCGCGCCATGCTTCTGGGACTTATAGTGTGCTGCACCCATGTAGAATTGCATTAACAGACTTTTTATAATTCTTCACTTATTTTTCCTGTAAAAATACAATTAAAAGGTTAATATTATTGATATACAAAGAATCAATAAAATTAGCAAATTTGTATTTAAATTGCTCTCTTATTACTCTATTCTTATAAATTTAAACTCAGAAAAACCATACTTGCCAGAGGCACATCAATATCTTTAAGAAGTCGCTGATCAACATTCCTTTTGATGAGGCCTTGGAGAACATGCCTCACTATGCCAAGTTCATGAAGGATCTTCTGTCTAAAAAGAGGAAACTGAAGGATGGTGAGATAGTGGCCTTAACAGAAGAGTGTAGTGCCCTGATCTAGAAGAAGCTTCCACCAAAATTAAAAGATCCAGGAAGTTTCAGCATCCCTATTGCCATTGGAGATGTGGAAGTAGGGAAGGCACTTTGTGATTTGGGGGCCAGCATAAATCTGATGCCATTGACTGTATGTAGAGCTTTGGGAATCAACACATTGAAGGATACTAATCTTATTCTGCATCTTGCAGATAGATCCATCAAGAGATCGGAAGGTGTGGTAGAAGATGTTCTGGTTAAGGTGGATAAGTTCATTCTTCCAGTGGACTTTGTGATACTTGATATGGAAGCAGAAGATACTGAAAGCCCTCTACTTCTAGGGAGGCCATTCTTAGCAACTGCTAGATCCCTGATTGATGTTGAACAAGGGAAGCTAATGCTAAGGGTGAATGAAGAGACAATCACAATTGATGTGTTTGAAGCCATTAAACATCTTGTTGATGTGGAGGATTGTTTCAGGACTGATATCATTCAGGAGGTTATGGATGAAGTGACAGGAGAAGAGGATCTGTTATTAGAGGAAGACAAATGTAAGAATGAGACTAGTGAGGAATATTATCAGGAAGAGCCGGTAGTTGAGGAGCTTGAACAAAAGGTGGATGACATTCCTAAGGGAGCACCTAAGGTAGAACTACCTTCAAATCTGAAATATGTGTTCCTTGGGGATGATCAAACCTACCTAGCCATTATCAATGCATTCTTGTCTGAAGGGAAGGAAGTGAAGTTGGTAGAGGTGCTCAAGAAGAACAAGACAGCCATGGGCTGGTCATTTTCAGATCTTAAGGGTATCAACCCTTCATTCTGCACTCACAAGATACTGATGGAAGAAGAAGTCAAACCGGTAAGGCAACCATAGAGAAGACTTAATCGCAATCTGAAAGTGGTAGTGAGGAAAAAGGTGGTGAAGTTACTTGATGCTGGAATGATTTACCCTATTTCAAACAGTTCTTGGGTGAGTCCAGTTCAAATAGTACCCAAGAAAGGAGGGATGACTGTGGTTAGAAATGAAAACAATGAACTGATCCCTACAAGAACAGTGACTGACTGGAGGATGTGTGTAGACTACCGGAGACTCAACAAAGCAACCAGAAAGGACCATTTCCATATTCCATTCCTGGACCAGATGCTGGAGAGATAGGTAGGACATGCTTTCTACTGTTTCTTAGACGAATACTTAGGCTACAACCAGATAGTTGTGGCTCCGGAAGATCAGGAGAAGACTACATTCACTTGCCCCTATGGAATCTTTGCATACCGGAGGATGCCTTTTGGCCTATGCAATGCACCAGCAACTTTTCAAAGGTGCATGCTTTCCGTATTCTCTGACATGGTAGAAAGATGCATAGAGATTTTCATGGATGATTTTTCTGTGTTTGGTCCTACTTTTGATGCATGTTTAGAAAACTTGGATAGTGTTTTGAAAAGATGCCAAGGTTACAATCTTGTGTTGAATTGGGAGAAATGTCACTTTATGGTGACAAAGGGTATTGTTTTGGGACACAAAGTGTCCAGCAGAGGGATTAAAGTAGATAAGGCCAAGATCTCTGTTATTGAGAAACTACCCCCTCCCATAAATGTTAAAGGTGTGAGAAGTTTTCTAGGACATGCTGGATTTTACCGTCGTTTCATAAAAGACTTTTCAAAAATTGCAAAACCATTGTTCAAGTTGTTAGGAAAGGATCAAGAATTTCTATTTACTGATGACTGCTTGCATGCATTTAATGTGTTGAAAGACAAGTTGATTACTGCACCCATAATCATGGCACCTGATTTTTCATTACCTTTTGAACTTATGTGTGATGCTAGTGATTTTGTTGTGGGGGTAGTGTTAGGCCAAAGGAAGGATAAATTATTGCATGTCATTTACTATGCCAGTAAAATTCTTAATGAAGCACAAAAGAATTATGCTACTATAAAAAAGAGTTATTGGCAATAGTGTATGCATTTGACAAATTCAGGTTATATCTGCTAGGGTCCAAGGTTACTGTTTACACTGACCATGCAGCTTTGAAGTATTTGTTAACCAAGCAGGATGCTAAGCCCGGGTTACTCTGATGGATGTTACTTCTGCAAGAGTTTGAAGTAGAGATTAAGGACAAAAAGGGAGTTGAAAACTTGGTAGCTAATCATTTATCCAGGATCACAAAGACAGACTTACAAGAGGTTCCGGAAGTAGTGATCAAGGAAGAGTTTCCCGATGAACAAATACTGGCTATAAGCATTGTTTCCAAGTTGGTGCACGATCAAGTTTTGTTTTTTGACACCCCACCATGGTTTGCTGATTTTGCTAACTACAAAGCTGCTGGAGCCATGCCGTGGAAGAAATACCTTTGGGATGAACCATACCTCTTCTATAGATGTTCAGATGGAGTAATAAGAAGATGTATTCCAGAGGAGGAGCAAAAGAGTGTTTTATGGCACTGTCATGGTTCAGCCTATGGTGGCCATTTTGCAGGTGAGAGAACAGCAGCCAAGGTTTTGATGAGTGGTTTTTACTGGCCCACATTGTACAAGGATGCCAGAAAGTATGTGGAAGCATGTGACAACTGCCAGAGAACTGGGAACATCTCCAGGAGACATAAAATGCCTTTGAATAACATATTGGAGGTGGAGATTTTTGATGTTTGGGGTATGGATTTCATGGGACCCTTCCCTTCATCCTACTCTAACAAGTATATCCTGGTAGCAGTTGACTATGTTTCTAAATGGGTTGAAGCTACAGCCACACCAACTAATGATTCTCGGGTGGTGATTGCCTTTTTAAGAAAGAACATCTTTGCGAGATTTGGAATTCCGAGAGCCATAATCAGTGATGGGGGCACTTATTTTGATAATAAGTGGGTTGGATATGCTCTTGCAAAGTATGGAGTCAGGCACAAAATAAGCACTTCGTACCACCCACAGAATTGTGGTCAACTGAAATTTCCAACAGGGAATTGCAAAGAATATTGGAGAAGACTGTTGGTAATGCTAGGACTCAATGGTCCAAGAAACTTGATGACACCTTGTGGGCATACAGGACAACATTCAAGACTCCAATTGGAATGTCTCCATTTCAATTGTTGTTTGGGAAAGCGTGTCATTTGCCTGTAGGGTTGGAGCATAGAGCATTGTGGGCTGTCAAGTTTTTAAACTTTGACTCCAAAGCAGCAGGTGAGAAAAGGTTACTGCAATTGGATGAACTTGATGAATTTCGTCTTCAAGCATATGAGAGTGCCAGCCTATACAAGGAGAAGACCAAGTTATGGCATGACAGGAAGATCACACCCAGGGATTTCAAAGTGGGAGATCAAGTGCTGTTATTCAACTTCAGGTTGAAATTGTTCCCAGGCAAGTTGAAGTCCAGATGGTCTGGACCGTTTGTGGTTATGCGAATGAAGCCTTATGGAGCGGTGTAAATTTATTCTTGGGACTCTGACCGAAGTCTTACTGTTAACGGTCAGAGGTTGAAACTTTACATCGGATGTGCTGTAGACAGGAAACTGATTTCAGTTGCCTAGTTGGAGGTAAGTTAGATCATAAACGTCAGGCTCGCGACGTTAAACACGCGCTGAGTGGGAGGCGACCCACTATATCAGGTATGTAACATAAATGTTAATACCATGTCTAAAGAAGAGAAGAGGGAAAAGTTTTGAAAAATTTTAAGAA
Source organism: Gastrolobium villosum (assembly GCA_032173675.1). Taxonomy (NCBI): domain Eukaryota; kingdom Viridiplantae; phylum Streptophyta; class Magnoliopsida; order Fabales; family Fabaceae; genus Gastrolobium; species Gastrolobium villosum. Next base: position 14,884 of record JAVKPL010013084.1, on the reverse strand, counting down.
AATAAATTTTGACAAGTGCTGGGCGCTAAAACTTCCACTCTGGACGTTTTAGCGTTCTAAGAGTTGCACTACGTGCAAACTCTCTGGCCATGCGCGCTAAAACGTGATAACTGAACGTTTTAGCGCTCAACAAGAGCACCTATGTGAGAACTCTCTGGCCAAAAGCGCTAAAACGTTCATACTGACCGTTTTAGCATTTTAATAATGGATCAATTGCAAGCACTCTGGCCCATCGCGCTAAAACATCCATCAAGACCGTTTTAACGCGGTGCTGCACACAACGTGTGCACACTCTTCTGGTCCTAGGCGCTAAAACGTTTGGTTTCAACGTTTTAGCGCCGCGTCACTGACTTTGAAATACACGGTTTTCCCTCACTTCTCCCTCACTCTATTCTTACATACATTCATTCTCTCCTCTTCTCCAAATTACAATTTCTTTTGGATTCTCTATTCTACATTCAATTCCTCTCATCAACATTAAGGTATGTATCATCTTTCCTTCCTTCTCCATTTCTCCTTGCATAATTCTTGTGTTCATGTAAATTATCTAGGGTTCTTAGGTTTTGATTTTTTTATTATTATCATGATTCCATCTAGTTCATATTATATATATACTTGTTTGTTGTTGTGTTGTTCTGATGATTGTGAACTATTTTTGGGGTTTAGAGGTATCCCCAATCGTATTTCACCCTATGCCCTATGCACACACGCACAAGGTGTTCGACAGAATACCTGACTCAGAATAGTTAGGGCGCTAAAACGCTGGTCCTCCATGTTTTAGCGCTCGGTCAGTTTCACACACGTTTAAGGCCAGGCTGCTAAAACGCTCAGAGTGACCATTTTAGCGCCCAAGCCCTACTACATACATGATTTGGTCTTCTGATTTTGGGCATTGTGGGGGTGTTTATTGGCATAATTGGGATCTAATTGCACCACTTCTTCAGTTTAAATCTGGGAATTGGATCCCATGTTGTTCCATGCTATACTGATTTGTCTCCTTTGATGTACAGGATTATGTCTACACCTCCACCAAAGAAGAATGGCAAGAAGAGGTCCAGGGTGTCTCAGACTTCTGCACCTACACCACCTCCTCCTGCCTTTGATGCTTATTTTTGGAGGAGTGCTGAGCACGAGGTCCGTTTCACCAAAAAGACCTCTTCCATGCCATTTGTCCGGGAAAGGAAGTTTGTCCTAAACAAGGATGAGTATCCCGAGTTCCAGTCCGAGCTGAAGACTAGGGAATGGGTAACATTTGGTGAGATTCTGGTGGACAGCAGCTCGGCCATAGCACAAGAATTCTTTGCCAATGCTTATAATGGTGATGAGGGTGGTAAGAGGCATTTTGTTAGTTGGGTGCGAGGCAAGCAAGTCAAATATGATGTCCACACTATTCAGAAGCTTATGACGATCCGGCATTGTGATTACATCCAGAACCAAAATTGCGAATTTAGGAAAAATTGGCAAAAAATTGACATTCCACCCAGGAGACGGGACCCTGCGTTTGAGAATTAGACCATGTTGAGGGCAGCTGAACCTATATTGCAAACCATAGCTAAGCCTGGTGAAAAATGGGAAATGACCAAGGATAAGGTAAATCCCAAGTTGTTGTGGTTGAGGCAACTCAATGGAGAAGCCCGGGTTTGGTTCCATTTCGTGGTCTCTAATGTTATGCCTTCCTCCAATCAAGCGGAGGTAATTCTGATGAGAGCTGTCCTGATATCCATCATCATGACCAAAGGGAAAATGGAGCTTCCCATCCTTCTTCAGGATAGTATCTATGACATGGCCCATTCTGATAGCAGTACACATGCTTTAGGTCAATGTTCTCTGATCCAGCTTTGACGTGAATCGACAAGTGTACCGAATCGCGCAAGTAATAAAATGATAAGTAAAAGTTCGTATCCACAGAGAGTGTGTCTAAATCAATTAAACTATTCTTTTTAAGATTAAAGATTCCAGGATGTTTTTGACACGAATGTCAGGATTGTGTGGGAAATTGATTTGTAAAATAAAAGACGTTTTTTTTTTTGTTATTTTTGAATAATCAAGAATCCAATAAAAGAAGGGTTTAAATATATGAGAAAAACGCTGCAGTTAGAGAACACTCACCGATGATCCCCACCTTTTACTCTGGATTAAGTTAAATATTAATATATAAATCGTGAAATTAGATAATTATCAGATAAGGGTATCAATAGTTAATTCTCAATCCCTTGAGGAATTAACCCTTTAATCTCATATAGAACCCTAATTCTTTGAGGTGCCCTATATGAGATCAAGCATAAAGATCGATAATTAAAACATCTACAATATGAATCATGTCTATCCCTAGATCATGTTCATACCGTCGTTCTATCCCCTTTCTGGATTAAAGACCTCAGATCCCTCTTGTTGGCCCTAATCCTCAGATTTATTATTACTTACTAGATTGATCGGATCTAATAATAACAATAACAATACGATCAGAATAGAACGAAATTCAAAAGATAAATCTATTAATAAAAACTCAATCCATTGTATCAGGGGTTCACAAGGGTTCGTGACCCTAACTACAGCAAAGAGGTTCTAGCCAACCATTATCATGGCTAGAATCCAATATTCAAATGAAAACATAAACTACAAAAACTACAGAAAGGTAGAAGAAGAGATCTCCCCAGAGCTTTCGCCTCCAAAATGACCTCCGTTCTTCAGAATATCAAAAGTGTCTTTTAGGGTTGCTTTGTGCCCTTTTTATAACCTGAGAATCCTCCTTTTCTCGCAACTGACAGCTGTCCATCTCAACCCTACGCTTGGAGCGCGGGATCCACGCTCCAAGCGTGGAGCTTCTGCCCTTTTTCTTCTTCTCTACGCTTCAAGCGTAGGGTTCTACGCTTGAAGCGTAGACTCACTGTCTAGAAGTCTTTTCCTACGCTTCTAGCGTAGGTTGAACGCTTGAAGCGTGGAGCTTCTGTCTAATTTTTCTTCCGGCCCTTTATTTGTCATTTTTCTCCTGTAAACATGAAGAGTCTGAGTGAGAAAGTGTCTGACAATTCTTATTCAATAAATTCACCACATATACACCTTTATACACAATTTTAGATCTGATTTCCTGCTTTTTTGATCTATAAAAGTATATATGCTGGGAGCATATCAAACAATTCCCAGATTTAGACATTGCTGTCCTCAGCAATAAACTGATTCAAACTTAGAAGAATGTACAGCAGTATTTCAACACAATATCATCCAAGCACTTGAAGAAATTATTATGTCATGCCTGACTGAATTCTGCAAAAATTTCTAATTATGCCATTATTTCTCTGAAAAATCATGAATATAGTCTGAACATCCCTCACCAAGACAAAATATATCACTCCCACTCTAGTGTTTTTAGGGTATCAGACATACACAACCATCACAGTTGTAACACTGCCATAGGCTTGATCATATTCTCAAGATCCTTAAAATTGAAGGATTCAAACGCATGCATTAACTGATCAAAGGACTTTTAATGGTTTTAATTTGGCCTGGCTAAAGGTAGGAATTTGTATGGAAAGTGGCTTCAAACGCTATGAGATTGAAAAACTGAAGACAACATAATTTATATAATTTCAACTCATCAGTTTTGCTCCACTAACTTGCCCACAGAATTTCGGGAAGTCAATTCCTATGTTGACCAATTTTATTCACAATGCTTCACCCGCATTTTTCTTTTCCCCTCTCTTTCTTTTCCAATTTTCTTTTTCTTTTTCAATTTGCTTAGTGTAGTGGAGCTTACCTTAGACATTTTCTTTTCTTCTTGAGAAGAATCAGTAATTCAATCTCACTTAAGGTAAGTTATCATGGATAGGCTAAGCAACATTTTGGTAATTATCAATGAACAGGCTTGGCTCAAGGGGATAACAATGGAAAAATTATTTATATAGGTGAGCTATATGGCCAGGGCTATCAAGAACAAATTGCCTTATTATATCAGTTAAAATGCATGCCTTATAGAGAAACAAACCAAGTTCTAGAGTGTTAATACAGTGAGGCCTCTCAGAAAAAAAATTACTGTATAGGCTCAAACCTCAAAGGCTATGATTTCAGACTAGATTTTCACAAAGATATCAGGCATATCATGTATTCTAGCACATAATTTCAGACAGACGAACAATCATAATCTCTACTCATGCCAAGTGACATTATGCCAAAATTTTCAAAACTTAATGTACTTCCTAAGATGAACTCAATCATTTGTTAGGAAAGCAACATCTAGATCTGAGATTATCAATAGGCATATTCCAAAAAAAAACAGGCATATTCCAAAAAAAAAAAAATTTTGCTGAATTTTTAAAATCACTTTAACCAAGACAGATATTTAAAACTGAAAACGTAAATTGGTTCGAATATCTCCCCTGAAATGAAGTGTGGTTCCACAATTGCAGCTAAAGTGCCTGAACAGGTGGGCAAGGCTATCCACCAACAATTCCCAGATTTTAGAAATTGCTGTCCCTAGCAATAACTAAGTTCAATCAATTAAGAACAGCTGCGCAATTGAAACACACATCATTAACAATATTGTATCAGCAAAACAGTGAAAAATACCCTTAGATGTTCATATCCAAAAAGTAGAATTGACCCTAACAAAATCCTATTGGTCATTTAAAACAAAATTAAAAATTAAAATTAACAACGTCCGAGAGAAAAAAATAAAAATAAAACAGCCAGTGATCACTCCTCCATGGTGTACTGCTGGAAGGAGCTAGGAGGATCTGCTGGATCTATCCCCATCTTCAGGCACATGGCCTTCATCATAGCATGCATTTCGAGTATGATGGGAGAATCCTCATAGAGTGGCTGGCGAGCAGAGGATGATGCTGCTGATGTCTGGGATGCTGGAGGTGCCTGAGGTACTGACGGATCCTGTGGGTCTGGAGGGGGTATAGGATTGCCCTGGCTGTTGAGAAGCCATGCTGCATGTTTTTCTGATTCCTTGTAATAACCTCCCAAAGCAATCTTTGTCATAGGCTTTTCAGCCTTTACATCCAATGGCTCAGAAGCGGGAATTTCAACCTCAGCTCGAATACATAGATGAGAGATTAAAGAGCTGTGAGCCAACAGATTATTGTCCTTGCTTTTGGTAATCATGTGGACAATTCTGTCAGATAGAATAGCAGCCATATTCAGATTTTTGTCCCCCATCAGCACATAGTATAGAACAGCCCTCTCGACATTGACATCACTTTTGTTTGTAGAGGGAATGACCGTAGCATTCACAAAAGTGTGCCAGCTGATAGCCTCACCAGTAAGGCAGAGTCTAGTAAATTTTTCGGGTACATTAGTGAGACCCTGCCTAAACTTCCATTCAGAGAATGGACTGGTGATCTTTTCCCGGACTTCATCAGCAATGAGGGGCATTTCTTCCCGATAATATCCTTCCGACGGTTGCATCAAATTGAATAGTCGGACAAACTCACACTCAGCAGTAGGGTCATATGAAGTTTGCAGGAATGCTTCAATTGTTGCAGCATCAAATGGTACTTCCTTCCCTCTCACCCAGCTCCTTCGGGTGGCATTGACAGTGGTCTTATCAGCATTGGCTAGAAATTCTCTGAGAATGCGCCCAGAACTGTCCTGTGGAAAGGTGACCAATGTCCTCCAGCGTCTCCTTTGAACTACTGAATAAATGTCATCAAAAAGTAGGAGATTCCCCAAATCGAACCCCCTCTCTTTAATTACATTTTTATTCAGCAGTTTAGTTTCATAAACGTCCTGCTTTTCAGCGGACAAAAACCTTCTGGAGCCAAAATTTGTGCGGGGTCTTTTCGTAGCAGATGACCCTTCGGTGCCCTTTGTCATTCTTTTTTCCTGAAACTCAGAAAAGTTCCCAATACGTGTGCATAATAAATGTTATCAGCAGAAAGATTCAGTTCATGACATCATACACCTTAATTCCCAGATTTAATTTCAACCATGCATTCAAATCAACACTCTCAACCCATTAATCATGCGTATCAACAGTTGCAACCAAATTTTACATGACTAATACCAGCATTACATGACTAACCCCCCATCTATACAAAAATTACCATGCATATTTTTAGCTAAAGCATTTTAACAGCCCTTACTCCCAATATGAATAAACACATACCACATGCCAAAAATATCAAATTCATACCTCTCCTATCCTTACAACCATCATCAAGTAATGAGAAAAAGGAATAATAGATGGTTACCTTGTCTCCGGCCATTTTGCTGAAAAATAATGCAGAAAATTCGTCCAAAACCCAAGTAAACGGTGGAGAAGATGAACGGTGGTAGAAGATGATGGTGGTGCACGGTGCTGGTGGTGGTGGTGGGTGGTAGGTGGATAGGGAACGGTGGTGGTGGGTGGTTAGATGGAAGGGGGAAGAGTGAGAGAGAGAGAAGAGTGTGAGAAGATGAACGGTGGAGAGGGAAAGGGAAAGAGTGAGGGAGAAGGAGAGTGTGGTGATGGTGAGGAGTGGGGAAGAGAGGGAGAGAAGGAAAGAAAAAGGGAGAGAAGAGAGGAGAGGGGGGGTGGTGTCGCGGCGCTGGGGAAAAAAAAGAAGTAGGGTTTTCACTTAAACCCAGTTCTACGCTTGAAGCGTAGAGTTCTACGCTTCAAGCGTAGACATACTGCCCTTGACGTTCCACATTCCCCATCTACGCTTCAAGCGTAGGATTCTACGCTTGAAGCGTAGACCTTCTGTCTCTGACTTTTCATATTCCCTTCCCACGCTTCAAGCGTAGGGTTCTACGCTTGGAGCGTGGGACTACTGTCCTCTTGAGTTTCCTGCGCTTCAAGCGTGGGTTCCTACGCTTGGAGCGCTCAGCTTCTGCTCAAGCATTTTTCTACGCTCGAAGCGTAGGGTTCTACGCTTGGAGCGTAGACCCTCTGTTCTAATTTTTTTTCTTTCTACGCTTGAAGCGTAGAGTTCTACGCTTCAAGCGTAGACTCACTGGATTTTTCACTTTCCTCCTTCAATGTAAACTTGACGTGAATCGGTAAGTGTACCGAATCGCGCAAGTAATAAAATGATAAGTAAAAGTTCGTATCCACAGAGAGTGTGTCTAAATCAATTAAACTATTCTTTTTAAGATTAAAGATTCCAAGATGTTTTTGACACGAATGTCAGGATTGTGTGGGAAATTGATTTGTAAAATAAAAGACGTGTTTTTTTTTTGTTATTTTTGAATAATCAAGAATCCAATAAAAGAAGGGTTTGAATATATGAGAAAAACGCTGCAGTTAGAGAACACTCACCGATGATCCCCACCTTTTACTCTGGATTAAGTTAAATATTAATATATAAATCGTGAAATTAGATAATTATCAGATAAGGGTATCAATAGTTAATTCTCAATCCCTTGAGGAATTAACCCTTTAATCTCATATAGAACCCTAATTCCTTGAGGTGCCCTATATGAGATCAAGCATAAAGATCGATAATTAAAACATCTACAATATGAATCATGTCTATCCCTAGATCATGTTCATACCGTCGTTCTATCCCCTTTCTGGATTAAAGACCTCAGATCCCTCTTGTTGGCCCTAATCCTCAGATTTATTATTACTTACTAGATTGATCGGATCTAATAATAACAATAACAATACGATCAGAATAGAACGAAATTCAAAAGATAAATCTATTAATAAAAACTCAATCCATTGTATCAGGGGTTCACAAGGGTTCGTGACCCTAACTACAGCAAAGAGGTTCTAGCCAACCATTATCATGGCTAGAATCCAATATTCAAATGAAAACATAAACTACAAGAACTACAGAAAGGTAGAAGAAGAGATCTCCCCAGAGCTTTCGCCTCCAAAATGACCTCAGTTGCTCAGAATATGAAAAGTGTCTTCTTAGGGTTGCTTTGTGCCCTTTTTATAACCTGAGAATCCTCCTTTTCTCGCAACTGACAGCTGTCCATCTCAACCCTACGCTTGGAGCGCAGGATCCACGCTCCAAGCGTGGAGCTTCTGCCCTTTTTCTTCTTCTCTACGCTTCAAGCGTAGGGTTCTACGCTTGAAGCGTAGACTCACTGTCTAGAAGTCTTTTCCTACGCTTCAAGCGTAGGTTGAACGCTTGAAGCGTGGAGCTTCTGTCTGATTTTTCTTCCGGCCCTTTATTTGTCATTTTTCTCCTGTAAACATGAAGAATCTGAGTGAGAAAGTGTCTGACAACTCTTATTCAATAAATTCACCACATATACACCTTTATACACAATTTTAGATCTGATTTCCTGCTTTTTTGATCTATAAAAGTATATATGCTGGGAGCATATCAAGCTTCTGTGTCAGAAAGCTGGTGTTAATGTTAATGATAATGGGGTGCCAGTTAAGTTGCACCCCAAAATTGATGCCAAGCTGATAAGGGACCAGCTGAAGATTGGAGGAGATGGACCTATAGGGCTGACACCTGGCAGAAAACCCATGGTTGAGGCAGATGCTGAGATTGAAAAAAAGATAAGATCAGGGGAACAGTGGTTGATCAATGCTGACATTCGTGTGGGGTATTTACACCGCCGTCTCAAGTTTATGCAGACGAATTAGCAATCATTTCAGACTCACGTGATTAAAATGCTGATAGATATCTGTGAGGCCCAGGGTTTAGAGACAGCTGCATTCCAGCCTGCTGTTTACCCTCATTCCGAGGAAGAGGATGCATTTGAGGCAGCTGTCCGAACCCATTATGACGATGAGAGTGAGACTGCTGATGCTGCTACTTCTGCCTATGCTGCTCAGGCCACTGAGGGAGAGACTATTGCTGCTCAGACTGATACTGATATCGCTGCTACTGATCAGGATGTTGGAGGTCCATCGGCCGGAACGAGTGCTGGAGTAGCATAGGATCCGTCTGAATCTGATTATACACCACTTCATCATTCTGATCCAGGAGATCCTTTTGATTCAGATGAGGAGGATGTAGAGTCCTACATGGACTCTTGATTTTTCAGCTTTCCGTTCTTTTACTGTTATTTTAGTTATTTTGTTGACTGGTTTATTTATGTAATTTGGTTAAGTACATTGAGATTTCACTATTTGTGCATGATACACATTGCGATAGTACTGATGCTATTGGTTATATATGAATGTGTTTCAGTGATCCACTATTGTTTTAGATTTAAATTAGTTTCTAGGGACAACAACATTTAAATCTGGGAATTAGGGTGTGATGGAATGGCAAACAAACTTCATGGAGATGTCACACGAGTGGATGAGCCAAAACAGGGAAACATCTCAATCTCTTTTCTTTAATTTTTCTGTGTGAATTAGTTGTTAGTGTAATTTAGATGTTAGTTTTGATTCAGAATTTGGTTTTCAGTTTTTTATATGAAATTCCATGAGGATTTGACTGATTAGAATTTTAGATGATTGATCAAATTAAGGATACAATCTTATGCCTTGCATGTTGAGAAATGGAATGATTGCATGACTCATTCAATGTGTAAGAGTAGAGAGATTAGTTTTGATGCATATAGAGAAAGTCAAGCATGCACTCAGAACTATGAGGAAATTGAGCCTATACAGAAATTTTTGTTCAGAGAGCACTTCACTGCATGAGTAACTCTAGAACTTGCCTTGTTTCTTATTTGAAATGGTTGATGATGTGTAGGGTAGAAGCATTTCCTTCTTGAACCAGAAAGCCAAATGGTCAACCCTTAAGTTCCTGTTGCATGAAACCTTTGAGCCTAGCCTGTTGTTGATAAACCACCACATCTATCCCGAGTTTCAGATAAGTGATAAGGGGTGGAATGTTTTGTGGGGAGGAAGGTATTTTCACAATGAGTGAATGTACGAGGTGTTGCAAACATGAGAAAGAAGGAAAGAAAATAAAAAGAAAAGAAGAAAAGGTTGTGAAACACAAAGTGTTTGGAAGAGACAGATGGAAGTATTAAAGATACAAAGTGTCTGAAAGAAAAAGAAAGAAAAAGAAAAAGAAATTAGAGACACAAAGTGTCAGGAAGAAAATGAGGAAGAAAGGTTCAAAGAAAAAAAACAATGAATGAAAAGGAAGAAAGATGGGGGAAATAGGAAGAAATTGATAAATACTGTGATTCCCTCTTATCTGAATCTGATTCATTTGATCTGAACTTCCCCTACCACAGAAATCCTTACCTCTAGTCAAGCCACACACCAAGCCTCATTGCCAATCATACCAAGACCTTTTTGATCTGCCATATAGATCATTTCCTATCATGAACAGTGAGAAGATGGGCAAGCCTATGGTAGTTTGAGTACAGTGAAGAATGAGTGACAAGTTTATCCTTAAACACTAGTGTTCAAGAGAGTTAAATTCTCACAATTTTTGAGAAGTTCCTAGTGAGGGGGTGTTGTTGTTTGGAAAGTCTCCGTATGTCATCTTTACTGATCTGTTCAAAAACCACATATGATGTTGGGCAAGTCATAAGAAATAAGAGATTGCATGGTTGTAAGTTGTATCAATGTGATCTTTTGTTAATTTAAGTCTATCCTCATGAGTTTCATCTGTAAAAGATCTTGAATCCTTCTCTGTTGTGAGTTCATTACTGAGGACAACAATGTCCAAATCTGGGAATTGTGATAAAACCCTAGTTCATCAGGTTTTTTTAGCATAAATTAGTATCAATTTGTGTACTTAATTGGATGAAAAAGAGGTTAATGTCGTGGAAATCTCTCAAGTGCAAGTTCTGAAAGCTTTGTTGAAAATTTACATTGTCTTGTAGGGAAAGGAAGCTCAAAAAGCAGCAGAAAAAAGGAAGAAGATTTTGGAGAAAGGGAGAATGCCTAAGTGTTGAGCGCTAAAACGTCCACACGGACCGTTTTAGCGCGCTGCTACAAATTGAAGGCAAAAGTTGCTGACATTCATTGAGAAAAGACTTGTAAGTATGGCATGTGTAATATTTTTGAGCGGAGCATCACCATTTCTAGTTCTAATGCTCAAAGAACATGTATCTGGGACTTACGATATTTCATATTGTGAATTATGTACAAAGATGCATTTTGATTCAATGATGACTTGCGGCCTTATCTTAATGAATCCATGATGGATCATGTATAACAAGCTTTTGGATACCTAGAGTGATGTATTGTATATGTAAAAATGTCAGTTAGGTGATGCCTTGGACTTTGGAGGGGGTTTGGTACTCTATTATGCAGCAAAACAAGGCAATTTCGCTTGTTGTCCAGGGAACAATCGATTACTTCTAAGAAGTAATTGAATACTTCCCTGGCAGAAGCTCAAATTAAGCCACTGTCATAAAAGTAATTGGTTACTTTGATGAAGTAATCAATTACTTGCTGTTGACAATGGAGTAATTGATTACTTCTTTGGCTGTAAACGATTACTCATGTTTTGAAAGGTCTAAACTTACTTCTAATGAGTTGTGGTACCTAGTTAGAGGATATAGGACCCTAGAGAGGTTGGTTTGACCCCTCTCAATATAGTTTAATATCCCTACATAATGAACCATTGCATATGGTGATGTTAAGTCATAAGTCTTAGTGTTGAGAAATAAGTAAAGGAATGTATCAGTTACTTAGAGTAATAGTGTATTTAATGAGGTTAAATACCATGCTGGATAAAGGAAAAAGTTAATTCACATTCCTTCATAAGTGTAATGTTTTACTTACATGTATAGATTACAAAGTAAGACTACTTTAATTATGTTATTTAATTAATTATGTCGCACTTAATACCATAAAAGAGATAATACACCGGGACCGGGTGTACACGAAGTGTTACATGAACCATATAAACAAATCGGAATATGATGCATCTAAGCAACAAGGAAAATTCTAGCCTGCCTCAAGTGACTCTGAACCACCTTCGAAGTTCGATCAGGGTTATGTGGGTCAACATCTATACCCTATGATGCTTATCTAACTTTAAGAATCCACTTGTGCCCATCGTTGCACACAACTTGAATACATGCTTTGTCTGCGTGTGATGCCTTTTAACACTATAATCCCTCGGCCCAAACATGAAAGCAACCTTGATAGGGGAACCAACACCATTAGAAGAGTGCTCAGAGGAACAATAAAAAGATGAAGATGAATATGCAAAAGACATTTTGCTAATTCGAAATAATTGTTCAAATAATAAGAAAACCAAAAAAACCATCAAATTAAATATAATGATTATCATAATATTTAAATATTTCAAAAAGATTAATATAATTAATTACATAATAATTACAATTAAAGACGCTAATTACATAATCACTCAATAAATTATTATTCACTTCCTATAAATCACAATATATTAATTATTAAATGACCCACTAAACCTTAATATGAAAAGAGGTTTATTTTACTAACAAATGAATTAGATGTTATTTACAAATTAACTAACTACCATTATTTAATTACTACTTATGACAACATATTGTCTACTACCCAAATATAATTATCACTACCCTACCTAAACATAATCATCACTACACTATATATACCCTCATTCTAACCCTATCTCATTTCACAACATCCACACTCTCTCTTTAATTTTTTAATTTATATATATACATATATCTTGGAGATCTCAAGTAAGTTTCACTTACTCTTTTCTATTTAAAATTTACAGTACTCTATATAATAAGGGGAATATGTTTCTCTTGATGCATGAGACAACTTTGTCTCATGTGATATGCGATCAGCATATAGGAAATTACAAGACGAAAAGAAGAAGAAAGTGACTCAATCAATGCAAGAAAGGCAAAAAAAAAGATTAAAAACATCCAAAGTCTGAATATCAAGGAAGATGCATAAAAGAAGGCAAAAACATTGCAAAGAAGACCTAGGTTCCCACGCTCACAGTGCGGGAATGGCGCTCTGAGCGTGGGAAGAGGAAATTTGGCAGAAGGTCCCGCACTGAGAGCGCGAGATCCGCGCCATCAGCGCGGGTGGGCAGAATTTGGCAGAAACTCCCACGCTCACAGCGCGGGAGTGGCGCTGTCAGCGTGGGAGGCGCGAAAGGATGTAAATCCAAATTTCACATTTTAGGTCAAAGTCTCTTATAAAAAGAGACTCAACCCTTGAAGAAAAGATACATCAGAATACACCACAAAACCTAGAAGGAGCAGATCCGGCTGAAGGAAGAAGGGCGTTCTTCGCATTCGTCGTTCCGTTCTTGTAATCTTCTTCTTCTATTTTTATTTTCAGTTCATGTTGAAATCAGATCAGCGATCATGATGTTGATTGGCTAGATCTATTTCTGTAGTCAGGGGCATGATCCCTTTGTGAACAATTGTTACAAGGATTGAATCATTATATGTATTGATTTTAATATATTTCATCTTTATCTTGCGCGTATTGATATTATTTCTGTTAGATCTGATCAACCTAATAGGGAATGATATTCTGGGGATCAGGGTTCGCAATAGGAATATTGGAATACTGATCCTGAAAGGGGATAAAGATGACTCTCCATGCATGTTCTAGGAATAGACTTGTATGGATTGCAGTCGTGGGATTTATCTACATAATGCTTATTTTCAGGCGGGATTACTAAGGGATTAGGGTTCCAACTGAAGTAAAGGGTTAGATCACCAAGGGATTGGGATCTAACTAATTATTTCTAAAAGATGATAATTTGTCTGAATTGTTAATTTCAATAAGTATTGTGAATCAATCCAAAGTAAAATTGGGAACAATTGGTGAATGTACCCTAGCTACAGTATTCTTCATCAATTCTTTTACAAAAACATTTCTTCATTTATTTTAAGTCTTTTTCAGGAAAACCTAAAAACAAGTCTTTACATTTTAATTAGTTACCATAGTGTGGAAACACAAATCGGTTAATCTAACTTAAGAGGACTGGTTATAGTAGTAATTGTTTTCCAATCCCTGTGGAGACGATCTTATTTATCACTTTATTACTTGGAACGATCGGTGCACTTGCCGATTACGCAACAAGTTTTTGGCGCCGTTGCCGGGGATTGTGTTTTCAATATTACAAATAACCATAGATTCTTGATATTAGATTTCTATTTTTATTCTTTTTATCTTGTTTTGTGTTGTTCAGGTGCTACTAATGATTTTCTCTGATGTTTATGCGAGGTAGACTTCCGCCTAAGGACTTTGTAATTGATTCTGAAATTACAAGGACAAAAAAACAACTAAGGAAGGCCGCTAGACAGATCATTTGGTAAGATTTGAAGCACATACCTTTACAACCAATTCAAGAGATGGCAGAAAACAACAATGCTGGTCATGGACGAGGAGGAAATGCCAACAATCAACCTCCAAGACTATTGAATACAATTCTGACTCCAGTATTCAATAGGGCCAATTCAAGCATAGTAAGGCCAAATGTGGAGGCCAACAATTTTGAACTCAAGCCATCATTAATTTCTTTGGTGGAAAGGGTTCAATTTTCTGGTGCTGGTGATGAAGATCCTCATGAGTTTATAGACCGATTCCTCATGGTCTGTGATACAACCAAACACAACGGAGTATCTACAGATGCTATCAGGCTTCGGTTGCTCCCTTTTGCTGTTAAGGGAAAAGCATTGAGGTGGATTGAACGACAGCCAGCAAATAGCATCCTTACATGGGAAGATCTGTCCAGCAAATTCTTTGATCATTTCTTCTCCATGGAAAAATATAATCAGCTGGTAAATGAAATCACAAACTTTCGCCAGCTGGAAGGAGAAGTCACTCTGTGCAACATGGAACAGATTCCAGGAACTAAACAGGAAATGTGCACATTACGAAGGAGATGATGACAGAAAAGTGGTGATATTCTTCAATGGAATCACCCCTGAAACAAGGATGATGATCAAATAGTGCCGCTGGAGGTTCTATTCGGGAAAGAACATCTGAGCAGGCTATTGAGTTGATCAAAAAGCTTGCAAGAAATGAAAATGAAAGTGTGTTAGCTCCACAGGCAAAAGAGCAGCAACAAAACCAGCAGATAGTGATGTA
>JAVKPL010013083.1:0-69451 GCA_032173675.1 Gastrolobium villosum | reverse complement strand
GCATATATTTATACAAAAATCACATATTTTTTCCTTCGCATAACAAGTTCAATAATTAGGATAAATTGTGTTTGTGTGTGTTTAAATCATTGTTATAAAAAATGGGACAAAATTGAGCAATCTATTTAGCTAATTTAACTATAAATTGAATACTTTTCGGTTATGATTTAGTTTTAATCAAATTGACCGTTAAATTATTTTGAACTAGTTGATTTACCTAGTTAAACCAACTGGTCAAAAAATTATTACTTACATTTTTTTCATATTTCATTCTTTTTTATATTTTATATTATTTCATTTGAATTAATTTTTTAACTGTCTATTAATTATTCGAGCAATTGAAATTGAATTGAAAATGTCTCGGTCGTAGAAATCAGTCTAAAGTTGCTGTTGGGGGCCTCCAGGCTTTCTTGTGCTATGCCACTAGGATGGGGGTGCTTGCGTTGAGGAATGTGAGGAGTACCTGACCCTGCTCTGATACCACATATAACATCCCGGATGCTGACGAGGGCAGGGAGTGATTGTTAGTGCGAAAGGGTATGGACAATGAGCGGCTCCTGACAGGCTTCTAGCGAGGGTTATCGACACCCGAGAGAGATGGATTCCAAAGACTGTGTAGGTATGAGACTGCATAGTTTGAGATAGCTTATAAGAATTAATTGGTACTACCTATACTAACAAGATGCATCTTCTTTTCGATAGCCCGGAACGGAAGAACTCCATAGTTAAGCGTGCTTGACTTGGAGCAATTCTGCGATGGGTGACCTCCTGAGAAGTTTTCCCAAGAAGTGTGTGAGTGAGAAAAAAATACACTGAAAAGTCTCATGAGCTTTGGGTAAGTTCTGTTTTGTGAGCCTAATGCAAATTAAGATAGAGGGTCCTATTTGTTACTTCTTTGTTTTGGAGTTGGTTTTAGGAGAGAAAGGAAAGGGAGGGTTTTAGTAAGTCCTTCCCTTGTTTGTGAGTTTAAAAGAATGAAGGGAAGAAATTGGGGATTTTTACTAAACCCTCCAAAACCTTCCTTCTTCTTAAAATTAAAGTTCCCCCAATTAGGAGGGTTTAAGGGAGAAATATTAAAAATTACTTATCTACCCTTAGAATTAAAATGTGAAAACTAAATAGGGTAAAGTGTGTATCATTTTACATGTGTAAAGTTATGTCATTTTAAGAGAGAGAAAGAGATAGATAAAGAAGGAGAGAGAGAGTTGACAAAAAAATAAAGGTGTGGGTCCCACCTCTTTGTGAGAGAAAAATGATATAAGTTGTGTCATTTAAAAGTATAAACACTTTTCCCAACTAAATAAATGTGAGTCATTTTTAAATGTGACATTATTAGAAAAGTCTCATACTAACAGAATTTATCGACGAAAAATATTTCATCAAAAACACTGATAAATTTTTGATGAAAATCATATACGTTAAAAAATTTCCGTCAAAACAAAAGACGAAATTAGAGACGAAACCAGATTTTCCCATAATCACTGAAATAAATCTTTTACGAAAAAAAATTCAATCAAAATTATGCTATGATTCTGTCGAAACTTTCCACGAAAATATTTTCGTCCAAAATTTTGACAAAACACATTTCCATCGAAAAAATTTGACGTAAAATAATTACGTCAAAATTTTTTATGGAAAACATTTCCATCAAGATCTTCTACAAAATCTTTTGACGAAAAATATTTCCATCATAATTTGTGACTAAAAACATTTTGACGAAAAAAGAATTTTGTCAAAATTTTTTATGGAATCTAAATTTCGTTAAAACATTTCCCTCGAAATATCTCACAAAAAATATATTCATCGACATATTTGACGAAAAATATTTCCATCAAAAAAATTTGACGAAAAATAATTTCATGAAAATTCTTTACATAATTCAAATTCCACCGAAAACTCATTTTCGTTAAACTTTTTGACAAAAAAAAAAATTCGTTGAAGTTTTTAACGAAACACATTTCCATCGAAAATTTTCGACGAAAATTATTTTCGTCAAGTTTTTTGATAAAAAAACATTTCCATCAAAATTTTCAACGGAACACATCTCTGTCAAAAATTTAAGACATAAATATTTCATAAAAATTTTGACCAAAAATATTTCGATAAAAAATTTTGACAGAAAAAGTATCATGTCAAAATTCTTTATAGAATCTAAATTTCGTCGAATGTTTCGAATAAAACATTTCCTTCAAAAATTTTGATAAAAAAATTTCCGTCAAAATTTTCTTCATAACACATTTCCTTTGAAATTTTGAATCAAGAATATTCCGTCAAAATTTTTGACGGAATTCTTTTTTCGTTTAAAACATTTGATGAAAGAAATCGTTTTTGTTAAAACATTTGACGGAAACTAAATTTCGATAGAAAATTTTTTTTTTTGTAAAAATTTTCATCGGAGAAAAAACTCCGTCGACGAAAAATTAATTGTGTCAAAATTTTCGTCGTTTGCAACGTAAAAATTTCGTCAAACATATGATCTTTTTTAGTATTGTGAAAAGTACATAAATAATTTGTTAGAAATTTTAAATTTAATTTGATTTGTAAAATATAATAATTATGTTAATTTAATAAAGGATAAAATGGTAAAAATATCTCATTAACTCTCCATTTTTCTCCCTTACCATTTTTTTAACTCCCAAACAAGGAAATGGAATACCCTTCAATTTCTTTCCACTCCTTCTCATCCTTCTCCCTTGGATCCCTTTCCTTTCCTTCACTATCTCCCTTGGATCCCTTTTTTTCGTCGGAATATGTAACGTGTATACTCGGTTTGTTAACATGTCATCGTATTAAGCCACGCTTAATTGAAATGCGGAATAAATTTTCTTTAATTTAATTATGATGTCATTATACTTAGCCAAGTTGATTGCTTAATCATTTTCATAAAAACATCTCCTGTATGTAAATTGCAACAGCAGCTAACTGGAATACCTCAATATAATATAAAGTGTGAGTATCTAAGTCACGGATCTAAAACACATAGTCCGGACAACGTCCTAATACATTATTACAACTCAGACTAAAATAGCATAATCAAGTCAATGTGGCATGGACAATCCCATTGTAACAGCCCGTGTTAACCCGGTCTGTTAACACACTATCGTATTAAGCCACGCTTAACAAAAATGCGGAATAACTTTTTCTTTAATTCAATTATGACGTCATTAACTTAGCCAACTTGATTACTTAATCATTTTCACAAAAATACTGCCTATATGTAAATTGCAAGACGACTAACTGAATACCTCGTACATAAATATAATGTGAGTATCTAGAGCCACAGGTCTACACAAGTAACCTGGGTCAAAATCCTGATACTTTAATTACAACATTAACATAAAAAGACGATAACAATCATGTGGCATGGACAAACCCCATGCTCACCAAATAAGGCAACAATGCCCACAAATAGTCTCAACATAAACTTAACATAATAAAGCAGTAAACATAACAGCAGTCAATCCAGCAGAACAGCATATCAATATCAACTCAGCTCTGGCCTCCTGCCACCTGAGCCCTCAACATTACCTGACCCTGAAATAAGTGTCCCCAAACGTGGGGTGAGATCTCTAACAAGAAATCTCAGTAAGACAAGGGGTCCTCAAGGAGTCTCCACCCCAAGCTCACTTACATGTGTAATATAAGTTCTAAAAAACAGTATTACAGTATAAGTTCTAAAATCATGCGATGCAGCAATTAATCATGTCATGTGTGCTTTCAAATCTACTGGCCAGAGAAATGTAGGAATACGTCTATGCCTACATGAGTACATGGATACTACCTGCACCTCACCCACATGCTTCTCCATCTTGTATGTACTACATACTCAGGATTGCCGTCTAGGTGGACACCACATGCATATCATAATAGCTCATTACATATAAACAGCTCAACAGCATTTCCAAAATAATCAAAGCATGTAACACAGCATGCATAAACCCATCCCCATGGGACATGGTGGAACATCAAAATGGCTAAACCGAGGACACGAAAGCTTACCTTGCAAGCTAGCTATCCAAGCCAAGAGTCCAACCACTCACTAGTCCACAAACAGCAGTATCACAATCTGATATGGACCGTTAACAAGTCAATATAAATGCATCACAAGCATACAACTTAAAGACTACGCCTTTCCTTTACGTTTTACGTCTTAAGGCTTCCAACAAAGCCATAAGCCCTTAATCATGTGATTCTGACTTAGTCCATTTATTATAGAAGTCCAACTTCCTTAAACTAGGGTCCACACACACCCCATAGCTTACTGTTCATACAGTGAAGCTACTGTCTGCGCAGAACCCAGGATATCCGGATATCAGAAGGGGTATATCCGGATATGCCATATCCGGATATCACACTGGACATATCCGGATATGACATATCCGGATACCCAGATCCCATATCCGGATATCAATATCCGGATACCATATCCGGATACTGATATCCGGATATCTGTTCGACAAATATCCGGATATCTCACGACAGAATGCAGTTTCTGCATTTCGTGAATATCCATCACAAAGGTCCAACTTTTAATACATGTACACGTTAAAGCATGCATCTTTAGTTCATTTTAGGTTCATATACCTTATACCCTCTTGTTTACTCATTAAACATGGTCAAGACATCAACTTTAAGCATTATAAACCCATGATCATAGTGAGGTAACTTACCAAAGTTCAAAACAGAGGCAAGTTGTGCTCTTGGAGCTCTCCCAAGGTTCCTCACACTCAGCCTAAGTAGGAGCACGAAAATGGCACTTCAAGGTGGGTTCTTGCACCACAAGAAGGCACTTTGAAGCTCACAATGACTACCACAAAGTAGCCATTACTAAAGCTTCAAACTCATGCTCACTAACTACACACACACAGCTTTCTCAACTCAGAATGATGGCCACAAAGAAGTCTCAAGGCTCACTCTCACCCTCACAAGTGTTTAAACAAGCATGAAGGGTGATAATCAAGGCCAAAAGAAGAAGAAGAAGAGCAAAGGAAGCTCAAAGAGTGAAGGAGAGTCAATGGAACAGTGTCTTCCACCCTCAGCTGCAGCCTCCACGTTTTGGTGTGTGTTTCTAGGGTTTTGTGCCCTCATAATGTGCCTATTTATAGGCACAAGCCACTAATCACGCAGTATTAGCCTTAATCGCAAAGTAAAAGATATTGATCCCAAACTTTGGAATCTAGACCTACGCATTTTTCTAAGATTTTTCATATTTTTATTTTATTTTTCGGAGCACCTTTCCGGTACGCGCTTTTCCATAGCCAGTATCAGTTCTGGCATCAGATTACGTCATTTTGACTTGAAACTTGTTTTACAAGTCCTACATAATATTCTAGTAATTATCATGCGTTCGTTATAATTTTCCGGGATACTTTTCCGGTACGCATTTATACCGAGTAGCAGAACCGGTATCTGCGCTTTTCTTCCGAAAAGCGACTTTCAGCATTTTTACTCACTCAATATACTTATCTAAGCCCATTAATAATTATTAGGGTCAATTATGGAATTATTTCCTAATTATCATAATTAATTCACCAATTACCTTAATTAGCGGTGCGGGTTCTTACATTCACCCCACCTTTTTAAGGATTTTGTCCTCAAAATCAGAAACATACCTGTCTCGAAAGTCGGGATACTGTCGGAGAAGCTCATCCTCTCGCTCCCATGTGCACTCCTCGGGACTACGCCCAGTCCACTGCACCTTGACCATCGGAATGATCTTGCTTCTAAGCTGTTTCTCGCCTCGGTCGAGAATCTTGAGTGGTCCGACGGGAGTCTTTAGGTTCTCCCGAACCTCCACGTCATCCGGCTGCACCACGTGCGAAGGATCGGCTATGTATTTTCGAAGCTGAGACACGTGAAACACGTCGTGGATGTTGGCGAGGTTCGGAGGTAAGGCGAGTCGATAGGCAACTGGTCCTACTCTATCAAGGATCTGGTAGGGCCCAATGAATCGCGGGCTCAACTTCCTCACACCGAGTGCCCGTCCAACACCGGTGATAGGTGAAAGTTTCACAAACACGTGCTCACTCTCACTGAACTCCAGTGGTCGATGCTTGACATCATAGTAGCTTTTCTGACGATTCTGCGCCTGCTTCAACTTTTCCCTGATCATCTGGATCTGTAGGGTAGTATCTTGGACAAAGTCCAAGCCGAAAAGCTCTTTATCTCCAACCTCAGACCAGCAAGTAGGAGTCCGACACCTCCTACCATACAGCGCCTCGTAGGGTGCCATGCCCAGACTAGCATGAAAACTGTTGTTGTATGAAAATTCAACCAACGGAAGGTACCTATCCCATGCAGAACCCTGCTCCAACGTGCAAGCTCTCAACATGTCCTCCAATGTCTGGATGGTCCGCTCAGTCTGTCCGTCAGTCTGAGGGTGATAGGCGGTACTCAATCGCAACTGCGTACCAAAAGCCTCCTGCAGCGCCTCCCAGAACCGAGATGTGAACTTCGGGTCCCTATCACTGATGATACTCTCGGGCACCCCGTGAAGCCTCACGATCTCGCGGACATATAGCTTGGCCAACTGCTCTGTAGTGAAGCTCACCTTCACTGGAAGAAAATGGGCAGACTTGGTCAATCTGTCCACAATGACCCAGATAGAGTCACAACCAGCCTGAGTTTTAGGCAATCCCACCACGAAGTCCATGGAAATACTCTCCCACTTCCACTGTGGAATCTCCAGAGGTTGAAGTTTACCAGACGGTTTCTGATGCTCGATCTTTACTTTCTGACAAATAAGGCACTTTGACACGTAGACCGCTATGTCCTTCTTCATGCCCGGCCACCAGAAATTCCTTTTTAAGTCCTGGTACATCTTCGTGGCACCAGGGTGGATAGTGAACCGGCCCTTATGAGCCTCTACCATAACCTCCTCAGTCAATGGCCCTCGAGGAATAACAATCCTCTTCTGGAACAGCAATAAACCATCATCATTCCAGGACACACCGTCCTGGTTCTTCACGTAATCAAGGCATTCTCTTTGCACTTGCGCCTCTTTGATCTTTTCCATCAGCTCATTGATCACTTCTGTTGTCTCCATTTCGAGCAGTGCGCCCCCAAACAAGGAGTTCACTCTCAAGTCTCTGAACTTCTCGATCATTTCGTAGTCGTTCATCATTAAGCTGGATAAGCTCACGGATTTCCGACTCAAAGCATCGGCTACCACATTGGCCTTGCCAGGATGATACCTCAACTCAAAGTCGTAGTCCTTCAAGAACTCCATCCATCTTCGCTGTCTCATGTTTAACTCCTTCTGGTCAAACAGATATTTCAGGCTCTTGTGATCACTGAATACAGCAAACTTCATGCCAAACAGGTAATGCCTCCAAATCTTGAAAGCAAAAACAATGGCTGCCAACTCCAAGTCGTGAGTCGGGTAGTTCTCCTCATGAGGTTTCAACTGTCTTGAAGCGTAAGCAACCGCTTTCCCTTTCTGCATCAGCACACAGCCAAGTCCTTTACCAGAGGCATCGCAGTACAACTCGAATTGCTCCGCAGGATCAGGAAGAACTAACACTGGAGCAGTAGTCAGTCTCTCCTTTAACTCCTGGAAACACTCCTCACACTCATGTGTCCACACGAATGGAGTCTCCTTTCGGGTAAGGCGAGTCATAGGTAGCACCATCTTGGAGAATCCTTCTATGAACCTCCGATAGTACCCGGCCAAACCCAAGAAGCTTCTCACTTCTGTAACCGTCTTGGGCCTCTCCCAGTCCATCACGGCCTCAATCTTGTTAGGATCAACTGCAACTCCATTAGCAGAAATTACATGACCCAGAAATTTCACTGCCTTGAGCCAAAACTCACATTTTGACGGTTTAGCATAAAGCTTTTTCTCTTTTAGCACTTGCAACACAATCTTCAAGTGCTCGGTATGCTCCTCCTCCGTCTTGGAGTAGATCAAGATGTCGTCAATGAAGACGATCACAAACTGATCCAGGTACGGCTGGAAAATCCTGTTCATGTAGTCCATAAACACTGCGGGTGCATTGGTGAGTCCGAACGGGATCACCAAGTACTCGTAGTGCCCGTACCTCGAGCGAAATGCTGTCTTTGGGACATCCTCCGGCTTTACCCGTATCTGATGGTAACCGGACCGGAGGTCGATCTTTGAATACACGCAAGCACCCCTGAGCTGATCCAGCAAATCATCAATGCGTGGAAGAGGGTACTTGTTCTTGATTGTCACCTTGTTCAACTGTCTGTAGTCGGTGCACAACCGCATGGTCCCATCTTTCTTTTTCACAAATATGACCGGTGCTCCCCAGGGAGACACACTCGGCCGAATAAAGTCTTTTGCTGAAAGCTCCTCGATATGCTTCTTCAGCTCCGCCAGCTCTGGTGGCGACATCCGGTATGGAGCCAACGATATAGGCCCCACACCAGGCAATAAGTCTATGGAGAACTCTATCTCCCTCTGTGGAGGAAACTCAGGAATCTCCTCAGGAAACACCTCGAGGAATTCCCTCACCACAGGAATGCCAGTGAGATCCTCCTGTGTCCCACTCACCAAACCTCCCAACATGACATAGCCAAATGCCCCTGCTCTCAAGGCTCTCCTCGCCTGCAGGACTGAAATGAACGGTGAGGAACTGGCTGTGGACCCACCCGGAGACATCACCACTTTCTTGGCACAACAGTCAATCATTGCACAGTTTCTGGACAACCAATCCATGCCCAAAATAATTTGAAGGTTGGCCATCGGCAATCCTATCAGATCTAACCAGAAATCACGGCCATCCCACTGAAACGCTACATCGCGATGAACAGTGGAGGTCAAACATTTTTCTCCGGTGGCGGTGGTAACCCGCATCGGTGGAGAAAGCACATCACTGGGCAACTCAAGCCCCACAGCAATAGGGGTAGCAACAAATGAGTGCGTTGCCCCGGAATCAAACAAAACATCAATAGTTGATCCACCAATGGTAACAGTACCTCTGACCAGGTTCGGAGCTCTGTCCGACTGCTGACGATCGAGAGTGTAGACTCGTCCGGTAGTAGGTGGCACGGCTGGTGCCCCAGTAGGAACCATCTGCAATGGCACAGCCTGCACTGCAGCAACTCTCGCCGTCGGGCAATCTCTCGAGTAGTGGCCCTCCTTGCCACACTGGAAGCAAATCAGCTGACCGGTAGAGCACGGCCCAAAATGTGACTTCCCGCATCCAGAACATCTGGGAGCAGGAGGTCTAGCTGTGTTTCCCGGAGTGGCAGTCTTTCTGAACTGATTTGGCGCTTGCTTAGCCGCCAACGGTTTGCCCTTGCCCTTGTTGGCAAAATTCTTGTTCTTCCAGGGAGTAGAACCACCAGCGCTCTGCGGCACCTCAACCTTGGCCCTCTTGGCCTGACTCGCACGGCAGTAGTCCTCGATGTCGCGGCACTGCTGCACCAACGCTCCGAAGTCTCTCGAAGCAGAACCAGCGAGATGTCCAGCAATATCCTCATTAAGTCCCCTCCGGAACTTGGCCGCCAGAAAAATAGGAGTAGGCCTCGCCATGCGGAAATGAGAGAACTTGACCAGTTCATTAAACTTGGCCAGGTACTCGTCGACAGACAACGAGCCCTGTACCAATCGGTCGAACTCTCCCTGCTTCCTCTCCTGAGAGTCGTAAGGAAAGTACTGGCCCAAGAAGCTCTCCTCGAAGAATGGCCACGTCATCACATGACCCTGCATCTCGTAAACCTGAGATAGGTTGGTCCACCACTCATGGGCCTCGCCCTCCAGCATGTACGTGGCGAACAATAGCTTCTGCGGATCGGTGCATTGCATGATCCGGAAAATCTTGTCCAGCGCCTGTAGCCATCTGGCAGCAGCAATGGGATCATACGATCCGTCGAAGGTAGGTGGCTTATGCTTGCGGAAAGCATTCAGCCGGCGATCGATCTCGTCACGATCCTCAGCGAGTACGGGGATAGTCTGCATAGCCCCCGTCAGATGACTACCCTCACCCATCTGGCTCTGGGTGTCCTCCTGTTGACTAGGCGGAGGTGGAGGCGGTGGTGGCGGTGGAGGTGGTGGAGGACCCTGGCCCGCAACAGGACCAGCCCTCAACTCCTCCAACATGACCCTCATCATAGTCATGTTGGCCATCCGGTTCTCCTCCAGAACCTCTGCCGTGGTTTGCCGATTCGCATCTCGAATTGCGTCCAGCATCGCCCGGTTCGCCAGCCTCGTGGCTTCCTGGTCGGCTAGTCGGGCCGCCTGCATCTCAGCTAATGCAGCCAGGACAGGATCCGTCTGATCCTCACTAGTACTCGTGTTCCTCCTCGGTGGCACCATGACTCTGCACAAGTTACACAAGGAATGAGTTGATCAGGCCCACGCAATGTGGTCACATATGCATTATCATGACGCACACTAATCAGAGAGAACACAAAGTAGACACGCAACGACACATCCTAAGTTATTGCAATACATACAGGCTTTTCCCTAGAAAGTGCTCTGATACCATAAAATGTAACAGCCCGTGTTAACCCGGTCTGTTAACACACTATCGTATTAAGCCACGCTTAACAAAAATGCGGAATAACTTTTTCTTTAATTCAATTATGACGTCATTAACTTAGCCAACTTGATTACTTAATCATTTTCACAAAAATACTGCCTGTATGTAAATTGCAAGACGACTAACTGAATACCTCGTACATAAATATAATGTGAGTATCTAGAGCCACAGGTCTACACAAGTAGCCTGGGTCAAAATCCTGATACTTTAATTACAACATTAACATAAAAAGACGATAACAATCATGTGGCATGGACAAACCCCATGCTCACCACATAAGGCAACAATGCCCACAAATAGTCTCAACATAAACTTAACATAATAAAGCAGTAAACATAACAGCAGTCAATCCAGCAGAACAACATATCAATATCAACTCAGCTCTGGCCACCTGCCACCTGAGCCCTCAACATTACCTGACCCTGAAATAAGCGTCCCCAAACGTGGGGTGAGATCTCTAACAAGAAATCTCAGTAAGACAAGGGGTCCTCAAGGAGTCTCCACCCCAAGCTCACTTACATGTGTAATATAAGTTCTAAAAAACAGTATTACAGTATAAGTTCTAAAATCATGCGATGCAGCAATTAATCATGTCATGTGTGCTTTCAAATCTACTGGCCAGAGAAATGTAGGAATACGTCTATGCCTACATGAGTACATGGATACTACCTGCACCTCACCCACATGCTTCTCCATCTTGTATGTACTACATACTCAGGATTGCCGTCTAGGTGGACACCACATGCATATCATAATAGCTCATTACATATAAACAGCTCAACAGCATTTCCAAAATAATCAAAGCATGTAACACAGCATGCATAAACCCATCCCCATGGGACATGGTGGAACATCAAAATGGCTAAACCGAGGACACGAAAGCTTACCTTGCAAGCTAGCTATCCAAGCCAAGAGTCCAACCACTCACTAGTCCACAAACAGCAGTATCACAATCTGATATGGACCGTTAACAAGTCAATATAAATGCATCACAAGCATACAACTTAAAGACTACGCCTTTCCTTTACGTTTTACGTCTTAAGGCTTCCAACAAAGCCATAAGCCCTTAATCATGTGATTCTGACTTAGTCCATTTATTATAGAAGTCCAACTTCCTTAAACTAGGGTCCACACACACCCCATAGCTTACTGTTCATACAGTGAAGCTACTGTCTGCGCAGAACCCAGGATATCCGGATATCAGAAGGGGTATATCCGGATATGCCATATCCGGATATCACACTGGACATATCCGGATATGACATATCCGGATACCCAGATCCCATATCCGGATATCAATATCCGGATACCATATCCGGATACTGATATCCGGATATCTGTTCGACAAATATCCGGATATCTCACGACAGAATGCAGTTTCTGCATTTCGTGAATATCCATCACAAAGGTCCAACTTTTAATACATGTACACGTTAAAGCATGCATCTTTAGTTCATTTTAGGTTCATATACCTTATACCCTCTTGTTTACTCATTAAACATGGTCAAGACATCAACTTTAAGCATTATAAACCCATGATCATAGTGAGGTAACTTACCAAAGTTCAAAACAGAGGCAAGTTGTGCTCTTGGAGCTCTCCCAAGGTTCCTCACACTCAGCCTAAGTAGGAGCACGAAAATGGCACTTCAAGGTGGGTTCTTGCACCACAAGAAGGCACTTTGAAGCTCACAATGACTACCACAAAGTAGCCATTACTAAAGCTTCAAACTCATGCTCACTAACTACACACACACAGCTTTCTCAACTCAGAATGATGGCCACAAAGAAGTCTCAAGGCTCACTCTCACCCTCACAAGTGTTTAAACAAGCATGAAGGGTGATAATCAAAGCCAAAAGAAGAAGAAGAAGAGCAAAGGAAGCTCAAAGAGTGAAGGAGAGTCAATGGAACAGTGTCTTCCACCCTCAGCTGCAGCCTCCACATTTTGGTGTGTGTTTCTAGGGTTTTGTGCCCTCATAATGTGCCTATTTATAGGCACAAGCCACTAATCACGCAGTATTAGCCTTAATCGCAAAGTAAAAGATATTGATCCCAAACTTTGGAATCTAGACCTACGCATTTTTCTAAGATTTGTCATATTTTTATTTTATTTTTCGGAGCACCTTTCCGGTACGCGCTTTTCCATAGCCAGTATCAGTTCTGGCATCAGATTACGTCATTTTGACTTGAAACTTGTTTTACAAGTCCTACATAATATTCTAGTAATTATCATGCGTTCGTTATAATTTTCCGGGATACTTTTCCGGTACGCATTTATACCGAGTAGCAGAACCGGTATCTGCGCTTTTCTTCCGAAAAGCGACTTTCAGCATTTTTACTCACTCAATATACTTATCTAAGCCCATTAATAATTATTAGGGTCAATTATGGAATTATTTCCTAATTATCATAATTAATTCACCAATTACCTTAATTAGCGGTGCGGGTTCTTACACCCATACTCACCAAATAAGGCAACAAAGCCCAACAGAGTCTCAACAGTAACAACATAATCATAAATGAAGCTAGAAGCATAATAGTAACAGGTATATCCAGCATCCAAACATGTCAGCATATAAACAGCATTATCAGCTAAGCTCCGGCCTCCTGCCACTGGAGGTCTCAACCCCCGCATTACCTGAACATGAAATGGTGCCCAAAACGTGGGGTGAGATCTCTAACAAGAAATCTCAATAAGACAAGGGGTCATCAAGGATCTTCCACCCAATATAAGTTCTAAAACAATTAAAACAATATAAGTTGCAAAAGAGTGCAATGCAGCAGATAATCATGTCATGTGTGTCAATACTATTCTACTGATCAGATAAATGCAGGAATACGTCTATTACTCACACATATTGCAAGGCGCTACTTGCACCCACCCACAGCTTCACCATCTTGTATAACGCCACATACTCAAGCTTACCGTCTAACTGGAAACAACACATACATATTATAAGCCATTGCACATATCAGCTCAAAAGCATTTCCAAGTATAAAAACATGTAAACACAGCATGCATATAAACCACCCCCATGGGACATGGTGAAACCAAACAATGGCAAAGCCGAGGACACGAAAGCTTACCTTGTAAGCTAACTATCCAATGCCAAGAGTCCACACAGCTCAAATTCCACACACAGTAGAGTCACAATCTATTTTGGACCAACAACAATATCAATATTCATACTCTACAAGCATATTTATAAAGACAACGCCTTTCTCTTACATTTCATGTCTTTAGGCTTCTCACAAAGCCACAAGCCCTTAATCATTGATTCTGACTTATCTTAATTATTACAAAAGTCCCACTTCATCAATCTAGGGTCCACAAACCCTTACATGCCTTCTGTATAAACAGTGTAACTACTGTTCTTCAAAACCCAGAATATCCGGATATATGTCGGGGGCATATCCGGATATCTCTCTGGCAATATCCAGATATCCATATCCGGATATCCATATATGGATATCCATATCCGGATACCAATATCCGGATATTTCCAACCCAATATCCGGATATTTCACGGAAGAACTCAGATTCTGCATTTTCGTGAAATACCAAACCAAAGGTTCAACTTTTACTGATTACATAAGCTTAAACATGCATTTCTAGGTGTGTTAGCATTACCCAATGTTAGGTTATGATCATAGGTTCATTACATGCATCAAGGTTCCATTTTTAATCACTAAAACTCATGATCAAGGTGGCAAGGCTTACCAAAGCTCTAAACAGCAAAGCAATGGCTCATGGAGCTCACCAATCAACTCCCCAAACTCTGACTTGTACATAAAACGAAAATGCCACCACAAAGGTTGGTTCTTGCACCCAAAGATCACTCCTTGGACCTCAAAGTGCCATGACAATGGTTCTCCCAACCCAAACAACCAAGTCAGCTCCAAACCCCACTCACATAGACCCTCTAACTCAGAAATGAAGGCCCTTTAAGCCTCACAATGATTCCTCTCACCCACACAAGGCATTATGTGAAGAGAAAAGGAAGGA
Organism: Gastrolobium villosum; assembly: GCA_032173675.1. NCBI lineage: Eukaryota > Viridiplantae > Streptophyta > Magnoliopsida > Fabales > Fabaceae > Gastrolobium > Gastrolobium villosum. The sequence continues at coordinate 54,939 of JAVKPL010013083.1, read as the reverse complement.
AAAGGTCACAAGACTCACAAAAATGGAGGAGAAGGGAAGGTGACAAGCTTGGAAGGCAGTCGACAACAGAAAGGAGGCGCAGCATGCATAATAATTTGACCTAAGGACATGTGCCCTCCAATTTAAAGGGGTATCCTTCTTAATCGCACTGTATTAGCAATAATTGCTACGCTTAGCAATTTAATCCCAAACTTTAGAATCTGAACCTACTCATTTTTTCTAAGATTTGTCATATTTTTATTTTATTTTTCGCAGCACCTTTCCGGTACGCACTTTTCCATAGCCAGTATAAGTTTTGGCACCAGTTCTCATTATTTTAACTTGAAACTTGTTTTACAAGTCCTATATATTACTCTAGGAATATTAATACACTTATTATAGTTTTCGGGATACTTCGTCGGTACGCATTTATACCGGGTAACAGAACCGGTATCTGCACTTTTCGTCCGAAAAGCGACTTTCAGCATTATTACTCACTTACTATAATTATTAAAGCCTCATAATAATTATTAGGGTCAATTACGGGATTATTACCTAATTCTCACCTTTATTTAATTAATTTCCTTAATTAGCGGTGCAGGTTCTTACAGAATACTTTTTGTAACACCCCGTGTATACCCGGTTTGTTATCATATCATCATATTAAGCAGCGCTTAATTAAAATGCGGAACTAACTTTTTCTTTTCAATTATGACGTCATTATCATTAACCAAGTTGATTATTAAATCTTTTTTCAAAACATTGCCTGTATGTAAATTGCAATTCAACAACTAACTGAGATATGTCTTTTATATATATATATATGTGTGTGTGTGTGTGTGTGTGTATCTAATCACGGAACTACAACACGTAGTCCGGACTGTAAGAACCTGCACCGTTAATTTAGGAAAATAAATAAATTAAATATGAGAATTAAGAAATAATTCCATAATTGACCCTAATAATTATGATAAGGCTTAAATAATTATGGTAAGGGATTAATAATGCTAAAGTCTCTTCTGACGAAAAGTGCAGATACCGGTTCTTCCTCACGGTATAAGTGCGTACCTATGAAGTATTCGGAAAATTATAATAAGTGCATGAATATTCCTAGAATAATATGTAAGACTAGTAAAACAAGTTTCAAGTCGAAATAATGAGTACTGGTGCCAGAACTGATACTGGCTACGTAAAAGCGAGTATCAGAAAGGTGCTGCGAAAAATAAAATAAAAATATGAAAAATCTTAGAAAAATGAGTAGGTTCATAATCCTGAGTTTGGGATTAAAATTCTAAGCGTAGCTATTAGTGCTAATTGTAACACCCCGTATATATTCGATAATGTTATCATAAAAACATTGCCTGTATGTAAATTGCAAAACAGCTAACTGAAATACTTTAATATATAAATACAGTGAGTAATATCTAAGTCACAGGGCTACAATACATAGCCTGGACAAACATCCTGACACATTAATACAACTTTAATCAAAACAAGACATAACCAAGTCTATGTGGCATGGACAAACCCCATGCTCACCAAATAAGGCAACAAAGCCCAACAGCGGTCTCAACAATAACAACAATATAATAACTGAAGCTCGAAACATAAAAGCAACAGGCATATCCAGCATCTAACATGTCAGCTTAAAACAGCAATATCTAACTCAACTCTGGCCTCCTGCCACTATGGGTCTCAAACCCTGGGTTACCTGAACCTGAAATAAGCGTCCCCAAACGTGGGGTGAGATCTCTAAACAAGAAATCTCAATAAGACAAGGGGTCCTCAAAGCTCTTCCACCCCAAGCTCACTTACATGTGCAAATATAAGTTCAAAAGCATATATCTGATATAAGTTCCAAAAGAGTGCAATGCAGCAGATATCATGTTATGTAGGTTATACTATTCTACTGATCAGAGAAGTGCAGGAATACGTCTATTACCTACAAAGTACCAGCCCATGCTGTATCAGCCCATGCTGTACCTACCCCCAAAGGACTACCTCATGGCTTCCCTTTAAGGAAAACATCACATAAATATCATACAGCAATTGCACTTAACAGCTCCATAGCATTTCAATAAAACAGTACATGAAAAACACATCATGCATATAAACCATCCCCCCATGGGAAATGGTGGAACCAACAATGGCTAAACCGAGGACACGAAAGCTTAGCTTGCAAGCTCGCTATCCTAGCCAAGAGTCCACACACTCTCAAAGCCCAAACACAGCAGTATCACAATCTGTTAAGGACCAATCATATATCATTAATCATACTTTATAAGCATGCATCATAAAGACAACACATTTCTCTTGTGTTTCAAGTCTTTAGGCTTCTCACAAAGCCACAAGCCCTTAAGCCCTTAGGTTCTGACTTAGATAATTCATTACAGAAGTATCACTTCCTCAAACTAGGGTGCACAAATCCATACATCAATTATGTATGAACAGTACCTCACTGTTCGGTGAAAACCCTGAATATCTGGATATATGTTGGGGGCATATCCGAATATCAATATCCGGATATCTCACTGGCCATATCCAGATATCAATATCCGGATATCCAGAACCCCATATCCGGATATCAATATCCGGATACCATATCCGGATATCAATATCCAGATATTCACAACCAAATATCCGGATATTTCGCGACAGAACCCAGATTCTGCATTTTGCGAAAATCCAAATCAAAGGTCCAACTTTTACCGATTACAGAGGCTTAAACATGCATTTCTAGGTGTGTTAAGCATTACCCAACGTTAGGTTATCATCTTATCTTGTTACATGCATCAAGGTTCCATTTTTAAGCACTAAAACACATGATCAAGGTTGGTACAACATACCAAAGCTCAAGACAAAGCAAGAATGGCTCTTGGAGCTCACCAATCTGCCTTTATAGGTCTGACCTTCAAGGCACACGAAAATACCTCACAAGGAAGGACCTTTCTTCACAAAGTTTGCTCCTTGGTGCTCCAAAAACCAAGTAAATGGTGACTTCTTCACCCACCACCCAACCAACACTCTCCCTTCCCCAAAACAGTGACACAAGTTCAGAAACTAAATGACTCAACCCTCCCAAACCTCATTATCAAGTGTTTACCATGAAACAAAAGAAGAATCAAAGGAAAAGAGGTCATTTGATGGTTCATCAAGCAAGGAATGGTCAAGGAGAAGGTGGCAAGTATGAGACACACACTCAGCAGCCAACTTCACGTAAGAAAACTGCACACTCAACCTAGGGTTGTGTGCTAATAAGCATATATATAGCGGTTTAGCATTTAACGCGCAGTATTAGCATTAATAGCTACGCAAAACATTTCAATCCCAAACTTTGGAATCTTAACCTACTCATTTTTCTAAGATTTGTCATATTTTTATTTTATTTTTCGGAGCACCTTTCCGGTACGCGCTTTTCCATAGCCAGTATCAGTTCTGGCATCAGTTCTCGACCAACTCACCCCTAAAATCTAAAAGCATAAATTCAAGTCAACGTGGCATGGATAATCCTCATGCTCACCAAATAAGGCAACAAGGCCCCACAAAAGTCTCATCAAATAGCAGGATAATAAAGATAAAGCAATGTCAGCATCCAGTAAAATCATCATAATAACATGCAATCAGCTAAGCTCTGGCCTCCTGCCGCCCGAGGTATCAACCGCAGCATTACTTGAACCTGAAATGGTGCCCCAAACGTGGGGTGAGATCTCTAAACAGAAATTTTAGTAAGACAAGGGGTTCTCAAGGATCTTCCACCCCAAGTTCACTTACATGTGCAATATAAGTTCAAAAGCATTTAAACAATATAAGTTCTGAAAACATAGTGCAATACAGCAGATATTCATATCATGTGTGTTATAACTATTATATTGGCCATAGAAGTGCAGGAATACGTCTATTACCCACACAATACGTGCCCATGTCGTACTTGCCCACAGGATTACAACCGGTCTAGGAGAACACCACATACATATCATAAGGCATTTGCACTTAACAGCTCAATAATATTTCAATAAAATAGCACATGAAAACTACATCATGCATATAAACCATCCCCCATGGGACATGGTGGAACCAACAATGGTTAAACCGAAGACACGAAAGCTTACCTTGCAAGCTAACTATCCAAACCAAGAGTCCAACCAAAGCTCAAAGCCCAAACACAGCAGAATTATAATCTGTTTTGGACCAAAAATCATATTAATAATCATACTCAACAAGCATATGACACAAAGACAACGCCTTTCCTTAACGTTTCGTGACCGTATGCTTCGCTCAAAGCCATAAGCCTTCAATATTATTGGTTCTAGCTTAATTAAATTATTCCATAGCTTCATAACAATCATTTAAGGGTCCAGAAACCCAACTCACACTTCTGTTTGGGTAAAATAGCTCAAAACAAGATTTTTCCCAGAATATCCCAATATTTCTCGGGGGCATATCCAGATATTCACAAACCCAATATCCGGATATCCATATCCAAATATTTGCAGACCCAATATCCGGATATCCATATCCAGATATTTCCGGACCCAATATCCGGATATTTCCAACCAAATATCCGGATATTTCGCGACAGAATGCAATTTTGCATTTTCGCGAAGATATCCATCCCTTCAAGGTTCCATTTTTAACACTTCCAGACGTCCAAGCATGCATTTTTAGACATATTTAAGCAAGTGTTTACCTACTCATCTCATTTTACATGCCAAGGCTCAACTTTTATAAAAGAAAACTCATGAACCAAAGTAAGAACATACCCCTAAAAGCTTCAAACAACAATAAAGAAGGTGTCTTGATGGTTTCTATGTCACTCTACAGTGCAGCAACATATGGCCACAAAAATGAGCATCAAGGTAGGTCTTTTACTCCACAAGAAAGCTTCTTGGAGCTTCAATGGCCTAAGAAAATGGTTTTCCAACCCTACAACCCAAGGTATCAGCCTCCCACACTTCCTCACAAGGCTAGCTCTCACTCAACAATGAAGCAATGGTGAAGGAAAATGAGGAAAAGTGAACACTTGGAGAGGTTTTTGAAGAGCAAAGGAGGTGGCAAGCTTGGAGAGCACCAGGATTCTGAAATGGAGGCGCAACATGTATTAAAATCCGACCTAGGGACATGTGCCCTCATATTTATAGGTGTATCAATTTTAATCGCACTGTATTAGCGCTAATCGCTATGATTAGAATTTTAATCCCAAACTTCGAAATCTGAACCTACTCGTTTTTCTAAAATTTATCATATTTTTATTTTATTTTTCGCAGCACCTTTTTGCTACGTGCTTTTACCAAGCCAGTATCAGTTCTGGCACCAGTTCTCATTATTTTGGCCTGAAACTTGTTTTACTAGTCCTATGTATTTTTCTAGGAATATTCATGCATTCATTATAATTTTCTGGGATACTTCATCGGTACGCATTTATACCGTGAGGCAGAACCGGTATCTGCACTTTTCATCAGAAAAGTGACTTTCAGCATTCTTAATCACTTATTATAATATTTAAGCCTTCTCATAATTATTAGGGTCAATTATGGAATTATTTCTTAATTCTCATATTTATTTAATTAATTTCCTTAATTAACGGTGCGGGTTCTTACATGAACCATTTGAGCTAAAGGCTGGTAATCTAAGTCTAAAACATGTTAATGAACCTCTGTTTATGGAGTCATTGGACCCCAGATCGCTTTATAGCCCTTAAAAATGGAATTATGCAGAAGAATGCTCGAGTTTCTGCATTTTGCCTGATAAGTATTCGAATAGTTTTCGTGGAGTATTCGAATACTTATCCCTTGGTAGCCGAATACTCCTTGTTGGATTATTGGGATACTTTTCTGGGAAGAAAAGTATTCGAATATACCTTTGGGTAAGTATTCAAACATTAAGTAGTATTCGAATACTGTTGTGTTTGTATTCGGATACTTGGTGGTATTGGGATACTGAGGGTAAAGTATTCGGATTCCTTGTGGTATGCGAATACTTGAGTGGAAGTAATCGAATATTTTCTGGAGACTTGGAGTATTCAAATACTTATCGAGAAGTATTCGAATACCTCCTGCAGAAATTGCATAAAATGACTTAAAATGAGATGGAAAGCCTTAATCACTTAATGGAACCTTGGGCAATGATTATTGATGATTGATTATTGTATAAACAGACTGTGATTGTGTTGTTTGGTGACACTGAGCTTGTGTGGACTTGGCTAGGATTGATTGCTTAAGAGGTAAGCTTTCGTGTCCTCGGTTTAACCATTGTTGGTTCCACCATGTCCCATGGGGGGATGGTTTATATGCATGATGTGTTTTCATGTATTGATATTTGAAATGCTGTTGAGCTATTATGTGAATGCCTTATGATATGCATGTGGTGTTCCACCTAGACAGGATCCTGAGTATGTAAGAGACATACAATAGGGTGATTTTGTGGGTGGGTGCAAGTGGTGTCTTGCACTAAATGTAGGCAATAGATGTATATAAGTCCCACATTTCTCTGGCCAGTAGATAGTTGACACACATGACATGATTATATGCTGCATTGCACTGATTTTGGAACTTATATTGTTAAACTGCTTTTTGAACCTATACTGCACATGTAAGTGAGCTTGGGGTGGAGAAATCCTTGAGGACCCCTTGTCTTACTGAGATTTCTTTTTAGAGATCTCACCCCACGTTTGGGGCACCATTTTCAGGTTCAGGTAATACTGGGGTTGAGACCTCGGGCGGCAGGAGGTCGGAGCTGAGTTAGATATCTGTTGTTTATGATGTTATATTGGATGTTGACGTGTTATTTAGTTATTAGACTGTTGTTTGATTTGAGACTACATTGAGCTTTGTTGCCTTATTTGGTGAGCATGAGGCTTGTCTATGCCACACTGGCTTGACTTTATTATTTTAGATTCGAGTATTACAATTGTATAAGGAAGATGGTCCGTGTAACAGCCTGTTGTACACCGGTGTTGTTAACATCAATTATGATATTAAGCACAGTTACAATCACAGTAGTTATTTGAATTTGCAGGAAAACTTTTTACTTTTTAATATCGTTTATACCTTTAAAATGAATGTGACCATAACTCAAAACTTCATGCGGAATTATTAATACTATAGCCTAATACCATGCAACTTTCGTTTAAAGGTTGCTAAGTGGTTCCCATAAACCAACAAAGCAAAGACTCATTCATTCCATTTCTAAATAGTAAAGGCCTTAACCATTTTATTTACTCCAACAATTTCATGCCTCTCAAATTCCTTTCATCTCTTATTATGTCATAGATTTTCTCTTTAGCTTCACGTGGGTTCAAACCACGCTCAATTTGGAGCACCGTAGCTCAAGTTATGCACTTTCTAAAAACATGATGCTGAACCCACTGTTCCCGGCGCGATTTGCACTAGGAACGGCGTGATTTACGCCACGAAACAAAGGCTTTCCTGACCCAATGGCGCGAGGCGCGCCAACCATGGCGCGAGGTGCACCAGAAATGCATTTCCCCACTGTATCTTGGTGCAATTTGCGCCACCACCGTGCGATTTGTGCCAACGTTCCAGAGCTTACACCTAGCCATAGTATTTCACCTAGCTAAAAGAAAGATCTATAACTTCCAAGAAGGCCAAAAGGTCAAATTCCATCATATATGAGACGAAAATTGGGCAGCACTCTGTTTGTTTTTCCAACATTTCCCAATTTTGCCAACATATCCTAAGACATCAATGTACATAAAGTCAAATGGGTGGCACACACAAGGACCAACAAGCCTTGGGGAACTTACAACCCATCACAGTTTATCTTACATATACGATACTTATTATATTTCAACCATCAAGTTCAATTGCATGCAGTTGTTAATCATACATATAATCAATTCTAAGACTAGGACTAAAGCCCTTCACATTACATTATACATGCTTCCAATACATCATAGGTGGCTATGGACAAATCTCATGCTCACACAGGGTATACATATATATCAAAGCATAGTTATACATCCATTTTTGAAAGACTTACATATAGCCATGAATATACAAAAGCATGGCATTATCAACATGCACCAGTTCATGACCTAAATCCAAAACATTAAACTCTATGCTAAGTGTATCCAACCGAATCCTTTAACATGCTATGCCTTCTGTAACAGCCCGTGTTAACCCGGATTGTTAACATACTATCGTATTAAGCCACGCTTAATTAAAATGCGGAATAACTTTTTTCTTTAATTCAATTATGACGTCATTAACCTTAGCCAACTTGATTACTTAATCAATTTCATAAAATATTGCCTGTATGTAAGTTGCAAGACAACTAACTGAAATACCTCATATATAAATATAATGTGAGTATCTAAAGCCACAGGACTACAACACATAGCCTGGGTCAAAATCCTGATACTTTAATTACAACTTCAAATAAAAGACAATAACATAACCATGTGGCATGGACAAACCCCATGCTCACCAAATAAAGCACAATGCCCAACAACAGTCTCAGCATAATATCATAATCAAAGCGGGAAAACATAAACAACAATCAACATCCAGCATGTCAGCATGTCATAATAACATCAACTCAGCTCTGGCCTCCTGCCACCTGAGCCCTCAACATTACCTGATCCTGAAATAAGCGTCCCCAAACGTGGGGTGAGATCTCTAAACAAGAAATCTCAGTAAGACAAGGGGTCCTCAAGGATCTTCCACCCCAAGCTCACTTACATGTGTAATATAAGTTCAAAAACAGTATTTACAATATAAGTTCCAAAACTATGCGATGCAGTAGATAATCATGCCATGTGTGTTTATCAAATCTACTGGCCAGAGAAATGCAGGAATACGTCTAAACCCACATGAGTACAAGGAACACCGTTTGCACCTCACCCACAGCCTCACCATCTTGTATGTGCTACATACTCAGGCTTACCGTATAGGTGGACACCACATGCATATCATAAAAGCACATTGCATATAATAGCTCAACAGCATTTCCAAAACATCAAAGCATGTAACACAGCATGCATAAACCACATCCCCATGGGACAGGGTGGAACCACAAAATGGCTAAACCGAGGACACGAAAGCTTACCTTGCAAGCTAGCTATCCAAGCCAAGAGTCCTCACCGCTCAAGGTCCAACACAGCAGAAATCACAATCTGATTTAGACCAGCGATCATATCAATAACATAGCTCGTACGCATAAACATAAAGACTACGTTTCTTTGTTATGTTTTACGTCTTAAGGCTTCCCACCAAGCCACAAGCCATTAGTCCCTTGATTCTGACTTAATTAAGTATTTACAGAAGTTCAACTCCATCAAAATAGGGTCCACAAACCCATAACTCCAATGTGTATGAACAGTACCTCACTGTTCTTCGAAAACCCAGAATATCCGGATATCACAAGGGACATATCCGGATATGCCATATCCGGACATCACACTGACCATATCCGAATATACCATATCCGGATACCCAGATCCCATATCCGGATATCAATATCCGGATACCATATCCGGATATCAATATCCGGATATCTGTTCGACAAATATCCGGATATCTCACGACAGAATGCAGTTTCTGCATTTCGTGAAATATCACTCCCAAGGTTCCATTTTATTAAAACTTCAGTTGTAATTCTTTACCAAAAATTCTGAGATTTTAATATGTTAAACTAGACCTCACAAGCTTTCCAACGACATATATTATGTCTCAATCGGAGTTGTATAACTCCAGTTATGATTTTCGCAAAGTGACTGCTGCCAACTGAATTTCCAGCAACCAAGACGCGACTTTAAACTAACACTGAGATCAAACCACTTATCCAATGGCTACTAAATTTTATAGAGTTATAGCCTTATGTGTTAGCTACACATAGGTCCAAACGAAACTCGATTTGGAGCTCTGTAGCTCAAGATATCGAATTTTTACCGAAACAGGTTCGTTGTTGTCCCCTTATCCGGATATTGATATCCGGATACCATATCCGGATATCTGCCCGAAAATATCCGGATATCTCACGAAAGAATGCAGTTTCTGCATTTCGTGAATATCCGGTCCAAAGGTTTAACTTTTTAACCGATTATAGGCACTTAAACATGCATTTCTAGGTGTGTTTAACCTTCCCCACCCTTAAGTTATCAACTTAGTTAAATACATGCATCAAGGTTCCATTTTTAAGCATTTAAACCCATGATCATAGTTGGTATAACTTACCAAAGCTCAAAAACAGAATGGGCAGTGCTCTTGGAGCTCTCCAACAGCTCCACAACTCAGACCACACAAAGGTGTGCGAAAATGGTGCTGAAGACTTGATCTTTCCACTCAAAGGTTGCTTCTTTAAGCAACAAAACACTCACACCAAGCTCAAACCACACTCACAACCCAAGACAGCCCTTCACCCTCTCAAAACAGAAGCTGGACAACCACACACAGCTCCCTAACACTCTCACAAAGGGTCCTCCTTACACACACAAAGTTTTTAGTGAAGAACAATGGAGGAAGGTGGTCAAAATGGTGATTTTCTCAAGCAAAGGAGAGGGTTGCAGCATGGAGACACAAGCTGCAGCCACACTTCAAGTAGGGAAATTAGGTTTTAGGGTTTGGTGCCCAAACTAATGAATATATAGGCAATTGGTCACTTAAGCGCAGTATTAGCCTTAATAGCAACGCAAAAGATCTTGATCCCAAACTTTGGAATCTAGACCTACACATTTTTCTAAGATTTTACATATTTTTATTTTATTTTTCGGAGCACCTTTCCGGTACGCGCTTTTCTATAGCCAGTATCAGTTCTGGCATCAGATTACATTATTTTGACTTGAAACTTGTTTTACAAGTCCTACATAATATTCTAGTAATTATCATGCATTCGTTATAATTTTCCGGGATACTTTTCCGGTACGCATTTATACCGGGTAGCAGAACCGGTATCTGCGCTTTTCTTCCGAAAAGCGACTTTCAGCATTTTTACTCACTCAGTATAATTATTTAAGCCCAATAATAATTATTAAGGTCAATTATGGAATCATTTCCTAATTATCATAATTAATTCACTAATTACCTTAATTAGCGGTGCGGGTTCTTACATTCACCCCACCTTTTTAAGGATTTTGTCCTCAAAATCAGAAACATACCTGTCTCAAAAGTCGGGATACTGTCGGAGAAGCTCATCCTCTCGCTCCCACGTGCACTCCTCGGGACTACGCCCAGTCCACTGCACCTTGACCATCGGAATGATCTTGCTTCTAAGCTGTTTCTCACCTCGATCGAGGATCTTGAGTGGTCCGACGGGAGTCTTTAGGTTCTCCCGAACCTCCACATCATCCGGCTGCACCACGTGCGAAGGATCTGCTATGTACCTCCGAAGCTGAGACACGTGAAACACGTCGTGGATGTTGGCTAGGTTCGGAGGCAAGGCAAGTCGATAGGCAACAGGTCCTACTCTACCAAGGATCTGGTAGGGCCCAATGAACCGCGGACTCAACTTCCTCACTCCGAGTGCCCGTCCAACACCGGTGACAGGTGAAAGTCTCACAAACACGTGCTCACCCTCACTGAACTCCAGTGGTCGATGCTTGACATCATAGTAGCTTTTCTGGCGATTCTGCGCCTGCTTCAACCTTTCCCTGATCATCTGGATTTGCTGGGTAGTATCTTGGACAAAGTCCAAGCCAAAAAGCTCCTTGTCTCCAACCTCGGACCAGCAAGTAGGAGTCCGACACCTCCTACCATACAGCGCCTCGTAGGGTGCCATGCCCAGACTAGCATGAAAACTGTTGTTGTACGAGAATTCTACCAACGGAAGGTACCTATCCCATGCAGAACCCTGCTCCAACTTGCAAGCTCTCAGCATGTCCTCCAATGTCTGGATGGTCCGCTCAGTCTGTCCGTCAGTCTGAGGGTGATAGGCGGTACTCAATCTCAACTGCGTACCAAAAGCCTCCTGCAGCGCCTCCCAGAACCGAGATGTGAACTTCGGGTCCCTATCACTGATGATACTCTCGGGCACCCCGTGAAGCCTCACAATCTCGCGGACATATAGCTTGGCCAACTGCTCTGTAGTGAAGCTCACCTTCACTGGAAGAAAATGGGCAGACTTGGTCAATCTATCCACTATGACCCAAATAGAGTCACAACCAGCCTGAGTTTTAGGCAATCCCACCACGAAGTCCATGGAAATACTCTCCCACTTCCACTGTGGAATTTCAAGAGGTTGAAGTTTACCAGACGGTTTCTGGTGCTCAATCTTTACTTTCTGACATATAAGGCATTTGGACACGTAGACTGCTATGTCCTTCTTCATGCCCGGCCACCAAAAATTAATCTTTAAGTCCTGGTACATTTTTGTAGCACTAGGGTGGATAGTAAACCGGCCCTTATGAGCCTCTGCCATAACCTCTTCGGTCAATGGCCCTCGAGGAATAACAATCCTCTTCTGGAACAGCAGCAATCCATCCTCGTTCCAAGACACACCGTCCTGGTTCTTCACATAATCAAGGCACTCTCTTTGCACTTGCGCCTCTTTAATCTTTTCCATCAGCTCATTAATCACTTATGCTGTTTCTATTCGAACAGTGCGCCCCCAAACAAGGAGTTCACTCTCAAGTCTCTGAACTTTTCGATCACCTCGTAGTCGCTCATCATCAAGCTGGATAAGCTCACGGATTTCCGACTCAAAGCATCGGCTACCACATTGGCCTTGCCAGGATGGTACCTCAACTCAAAGTCGTAGTCCTTCAAGAACTCCATCCATCTTCGTTGTCTCATGTTCAACTCCTTCTGGTCAAACAGATACTTCAGACTCTTGTGATCACTGAATACAGCAAACTTCATGCCAAACAGGTAATGCCTCCAAATCTTGAAAGCAAAAACAATGGCTGCCAACTCCAAGTCGTGAGTCGGGTAGTTCTCCTCATGAGGTTTCAACTGTCTTGAAGCATAGGCAACACCTTTCCCTTTCTGCATCAACACACAGCCTAGTCCTTTACCAGAGGCATCGCAGTATAACTCAAACTGTTCCGCAGGATCAGGAAGGACCAACACAGGAGCAGTAGTCAGTCTCTCCTTCAACTCCTGGAAGCACTCCTCACACTCATGTGTCCACACGAATGGAGTCTCCTTTCGGGTAAGGCGAGTCATCGGTAGCACCATCTTGGAGAATCCCTCTATGAACCTCCTATAGTACCCTGCCAAACCCAAGAAGCTTCTCACTTCTGTAACCATCTTGGGCCTCTCCCAGTTCATCATGGCCTCAATCTTGTTAGGATCAACTGCAACTCCATCAGCGGAAATCACATGACCCAGAAATTTCACCGCCTTGAGCCAAAACTCACATTTTGACGGCTTAGCATATAGCTTTTTCTCTTTCAACACTTGCAAAACAATCTTCAAGTGCTCAACATGCTCCTCCTCCGTGTTGGAGTAAATTAAGATGTCGTCAATGAAGACGATCACAAACTGATCCAGGTACGGCTGGAAGATCCTGTTCATGTAGTCCATGAACACTGCGGGTGCATTTGTGAGTCCAAACGGAATCACCAAGTACTCATAATGCCCGTACCTCGAGCGAAACGCTGTCTTTGGGACATCCTCCGGCTTTACCCGTATCTAATGGTAACCGGACCGGAGATCAATCTTGGAATATACGCAAGCACCCCTGAGCTGATCCAGCAAATCATCAATGCGTGGAAGAGGATACTTGTTCTTGATTGTCACCTTGTTCAACTGTCTGTAGTCGGTGCACAACCGCATGGTCCCATCTTTCTTTTTCACAAAAATGACCGGTGCTCCCCAAGGAGACACACTCGGCCGAATGAAATCTTTCGCTGAAAGCTCCTCAATATGCTTCTCCAGCTCTGCCAACTCCGGTGGCGACATCCGGTATGGAGCCAATGAAATAGGCCCTACACCAGGCAATAAATCTATGGAGAACTATATCTCCCTCTGCGGTGGAAACTCAGGAATCTCCTCGGGAAACACCTCGAGGAATTCCCTCACCACAGGAATGCCAGTGAGATCCTCCTGTGTCCCACTCACCAAACCTCCCAACATGACATAGCCAAATGCCCCTGCTCTCAAGGCCCTCCTCGCCTGCAGGACTGAAATGAACGGTGAGGAACTGGTTGTGGACCCACCCGGAGACATCACCACTCTCTTGGCACAGCAATCAATCAATGCACAGTTTCTGGACAACCAATCCATGCCCAGAATAATCTCCAGGTTGGCCATCGGCAATCCTATCAGATCTACCGAGAAGTCACGGCCATCCCACTGAAACGCTACATCGCGATGAACAGTGGAGGTCAAACATTTTTCTCCGGTGGCGGTGGTCACCCGCATCGGTGGAGAAAGCACATCACTGGGCAACTCAAGCCCCACAGCAATAGGGGTAGCAACAAAAGAATGCGTTGCCCCGGAATCAAACAATACATCAACAGCTGAACCACCAATGGTAACAGTACCTCTGACCAGGTTAGGAGATCTGTCCGACTGCTGACGATCCAAAGTATACACACGCCCCGTAGTAGGTGGCACGGCTGGTGCCCCATAGGAACCATCTGCAATGGCACAGCCTGCACTGCAGCAACTCTCGCCGTCGGGCAATCTCTGGAGTAGTGGCCCTCCTTGCCACACTGGAAGCATATCAATTGTCCTGTAGAACACGGCCCAAAGTGTGACTTCCCGCATCCTGAGCATCTGGGAGCAGGAGGTCTCGCTGTGTTTCCCTGAGTGAAAGTCTTTTTAAACTGGTTTGGCGCTTGCTTAGCCGCCAACTGTTTGCCCTTGCCCTTGTTTGCAAACTTCCTGTTCCTCCAGGGAGCGGAACCACCAGTACCCTGTGGCACCTCAGTCTTGGCCTTCTTGGCCTTACTCGTGCTGTAGAAGTCCTCAATATCACGACACTGCTGGACCAGTGTCCCAAAATCTTTGGAAGCAGACCCAGCTAAGTAACCAGCAATATCCTCACTAAGTCCCCTGCGGAACTTAGCAGCCAAGAATGTAGGAGTAGGTCTCGGCATCCTGAAGTGTGAAAACTTCACCAGCTCATTAAACTTGGCCAGATACTCGTCAACTGACAATGAGCCATGAACCAAACGGTCAAACTCCCCTTGCTTCCTCTCCTGTGCATCATACGGGAAATACTGACCCAGAAAACACTCCTCGAAGAACGGCCACGTCATCACACGGCCCTGCATCTCATAGACGTGAGAGATGTTGGTCCACCACTCATGGGCCTCGCCCTCCAGCATATAAGTGGCAAACATCAGCTTTTGCGGATCGGTACACTGCATGATCCGGAAGATCTTGTCCAACGCCTGTAACCATCTGGCAGCAGCAATGGGATCATAAGATCCGTCGAAAGAAGATGGCTTATGCTTGCGGAAAGCATTCAGCCTGCGGTCGATCTCGTCACGATCCTCAGCAAATACGGGGATGGTATGCAAAGCCCCTGTCAAATGACTGCCCTCACCCATCTGACTCTGGGTGTCCTCCTGTTGACTAGGCGGAGGTGGAGGCGGTGGCGGCCCTCAACTCCTCCAACATGACCCTCATCATAGTCATGTTGGCCATCCGGTTCTCCTCCAGAACCTCAGCTGTGGCTCGCCGGTTCGCCTCTCTGATGGCGTCCAGCATCGCCTGGTTTGCCAACCTCGTGGCCTCCTGGTCGGCTAGTCGGGCCGCCTGCATCTCAGCTAATGCAGCCAGGATAGGATCCGATTGATCCTCGCTCGTACTAGGGTTCCTCCTTGGTGGCACCATGACTCTGCACAAGTTACACAAAGAATGAGTTGATCAGGCCCACGCCATGTCGTCACATAAGCATTATCATAATACACAGCAATCAGAGAGAACGCAAAGTAGACACGCAAAGAAACATCCTAAGTTATTGCAATACATACAGGCTTTTCCACAGAAAGTGCTCTGATACCATAAAATGTAACAGCTCGTGTTAACCCGGATTGTTAACATACTATCGTATTAAGCCACGCTTAATTAAAATGTGGAATAACTTTTTTCTTTAATTCAATTATGACGTCATTAACCTTAGCCAACTTGATTACTTAATCAATTTCATAAAATATTGCCTGTATGTAAGTTGCAAGACAACTAACTGAAATACCTCATATATAAATATAATGTGAGTATCTAAAGCCACAGGACTACAACACATAGCCTGAGTCAAAATCCTGATACTTTAATTACAACTTCAAATAAAAGACAATAACAGAACCATGTGGCATGGACAAACCCCATGCTCACCAAATAAAGCACAATGCCCAACAACAGTCTCAGCATAATATCATAATCAAAGCGGGAAAACATAAACAACAATCAACATCCAGCATGTCAGCATGTCATAATAACATCAACTCAGCTCTGGCCTCCTGCCACCTGAGCCCTCAACATTACCTGATCCTGAAATAAGCGTCCCCAAACGTGGGGTGAGATCTCTAAACAAGAAATCTCAGTAAGACAAGGGGTCCTCAAGGATCTTCCACCCCAATCTCACTTACATGTGTAATATAAGTTCAAAAACAGTATTTACAATATAAGTTCCAAAACTATGCGATGCAGCAGATAATCATGCCATGTGTGTTTATCAAATCTACTGGCCAGGGAAATGCAGGAATACGTCTAAACCCACATGAGTACAAGGAACACCGCTTGCACCTCACCCACAGCCTCACCATCTTGTATGTGCTACATACTCAGGCTTACCGTATAGGTGGACACCACATGCATATCATAAAAGCACATTGCATATAATAGCTCAACAGCATTTCCAAAACATCAAAGCATGTAACACAGCATGCATAAACCACATCCCCATGGGACATGGTGGAACCACAAAATGGCTAAACCGAGGACACGAAAGCTTACCTTGCAAGCTAGCTATCCAAGCCAAGAGTCCTCACCGCTCAAGGTCCAACACAGCAGAAATCACAATCTGATTTAGACCAGCGATCATATCAATAACATAGCTCGTACGCATAAACATAAAGACTACGTTTCTTTGTTATGTTTTACGTCTTAAGGCTTCCCACCAAGCCACAAGCCCTTAGTCCCTTGATTCTGACTTAATTAAGTGTTTACAGAAGTTCAACTCCATCAAAATAGGGTCCACAAACCCATAACTCCAATGTGTATGAACAGTACCTCACTGTTCTTCGAAAACCCAGAATATCCGGATATCACAAGGGACATATCCGGATATGCCATATCCGGATATCACACTGACCATATCCGGATATACCATATCCGGATACCCAGATCCCATATCCGGATATCAATATCCGGATACCATATCCAGATATCGATATCCGGATATCTGTTCGACAAATATCCGGATATCTCACGACAGAATGCAGTTTCTGCATTTCGTGAAATATCACTCCCAAGGTTCCATTTTATTAAAACTGCAGTTGTAATTCTTTACCAAAAATTCCGAGATTTTAATATGTTAAACTAGACCTCACAAGCTTTCTAACGACATATATTATGTCTCAATCGGAGTTGTATAACTCCGGTTATGATTTTCGCAAAGTGACTGCTGCCAACTGAATTTCCAGCAACCAAGATGCAACTTTAAACTAACACTGAGATCAAAACACTTACCCAATGGCTACGAAATTTTACAGGGTTATAGCCTTATGTGTTAGCTACACATAGGTCCAGACGACACTCGATTTGGAGCTCTGTAGCTCAAGATATCGAATTTTTACCAAAACAGGTTCGTTGTTGTCCCCTTACCCGGATATTGATATCCGGATATCATATCCGGATACTGATATCCGGATATCTGCCCGAAAATATCCGGATATCTCACGACAGAATGCAGTTTTTGCATTTCGTGAATATCCGGTCCAAAGGTTTAACTTTTTAACCGATTATAGCCACTTAAACATGCATTTCTAGGGGTGTTTAATCTTCCCCACCCTTAAGTTATCAACTTAGTTAAATACATGCATCAAGGTTCCATTTTTAAGTATTTAAACCCATGATCATAGTTGGTATAACTTACCAAAGCTCAAAAACAGAATGGGCAGTGCTCTTGGAGCTCTCCAACAGCTCCACAACTCAGACCACACAAAGGTGTGCGAAAATGGTGCTCAAGACTTGATCTTTCCACTCAAAGGTTGCTTCTTTAAGCAACAAAACACTCACACCAAGCTCAAACCACACTCACAACCCAAGACAGCCCTTCACCCTCTCAAAACAGAAGCTGGACAACCACACACAGCTCCCTAACACTCTCACAAAGGGTCCTCCTTACACACACAAAGTCTTTAGTGAAGAACAATGGAGGAAGGTGGTCAAAATGGTAATTTTCTCAAGCAAAGGAGAGGGTTGCAGCATGGAGACACAAGCTGCAGCCACACTTCAAGTAGGGAAATTAGGTTTTAGGGTTTGGTGCCCAAACTAATGAATATATAGGCAATTGGTCACTTAAGCGCAGTATTAGCCTTAATAGCAACGCAAAAGATCTTGGTCCCAAACTTTGGAATCTAGACCTACACATTTTTCTAAGATTTTTCATATTTTTATTTTATTTTTCGGAGCACCTTTCCGGTACGCGCTTTTCTATAGCCAGTATCAGTTCTGGCATCAGATTACGTCATTTTGACTTGAGACTTGTTTTACAAGTCCTACATAATATTCTAGTAATTATCATGCATTCGTTATAATTTTCCGGGATACTTTTCCGGTACGCATTTATACCGGGTAGCAGAACCGGTATCTGCGCTTTTCTTCCGAAAAGCGACTTTCAGCATTTTTACTCACTCAGTATAATTATTTAAGCCCAATAATAATTATTAAGGTCAATTATGGAATCATTTCCTAATTATCATAATTAATTCACTAATTACCTTAATTAGCGGTGCGGGTTCTTACACCTTCCATATGCACCTCATGCTCCACTCCTCCAGGCTCAACCTAACCTGAAATGATGTCCCCAAATGCGGGGTAAGATATACAAATATATCTCAATAAACCAAGGGTACTAGAGGATCACTCCACCCCATGGCTCACTCAATGTGCAACAAATAATATAGTATGAAATGCATGACATACAATATCATAATAATTGGGCACAAATCCAAGAACATCCACATCAGGATTACGTTCAAGGACCCCATCGTATAACTCCCGGAATCTTCCTGGTGGCTCTCCCATGGTTGAGACGACCACATGGCAAAACCCCACTGAAACTCCTCATGACCCCTATCCAGCGGAAGTCCCACGTTTGGATCATCCTGGTACGGCAACAACCTGACCGAAATCCCCAACGGAATTTCCAGCGGAAGTCCAAACCAACACACATCTACTGGCCAGAGATCAAACAATTCACACACAACATGCTCCAAGCATGTCACACAATCAAGCAATAATGCATGAACATACATATTCACACAATGTTCAAAGACACAAAATCCAACCACAACCTTCCACTAGATGTGGTGGAGCACACAATGGACTAATCCCAAGTTCCAAAGGTTTACCTCGACTCCGAAGCCAATGCTCCACACGTAAGCTCCAAGCTTAATCTGTTTCCATAGCGTCCGTGAGAGGCAACCTGAATGATCAACAATTATTATCATCAATCAATTCCAAGACAACAATTCAATTTCAAACTACTAATACGCAAACTCATCCACTTAGGCCAAAGGGTTATTTACACTTATTTTTCCTTATACATCATCATAGGCCAATTTACCACATACTCAATACATCCAACATTCTTCCAATTCCACAACATCATACCAACCTATTATCCATTTAAACACCACATACAATCATACAACACCAATTTTTACATCATCAACCCACCATCACCACAATAGGTGGAATTGCTCATGCCTATCAATTTAGGGGTATTCAATCCAATTCAACGCTCATACTCATCATATAATCATATTACAACATCATACAACAACTCATCAATCCATTCCTTACACAATTCAACTTTCATAAATCCATGGCATCATGCAAAATTTTCTAAGCTATGAACATATTTTCACCAATAATCTTTATTGCATTTCTAGTTCAAATACATCATTCTAAGACATAATCATCTAATGCACATTTTCCATTTGAGCTCTCTAACTACACAAATCATTCAATTTCATTCTAGGGCACAAAACATAAATCTCATGAATCAATCCATGGAAATGTAAGGAAACTTACTCAAAAGGTGGGTATAAGGCTCCTCCACATCATATCCAACCATTGGAGCATCAATCACCACCAAGAACACAAATCTAAGGAAGAGGGCCTGACTTTGGGGAGGGGATTTCTCAAAATATGATGGGTTTCAAGGCAAATGTGTTTAGAATGCCATTTCCATCAAGTTTCAACACAAACTTTGCTTGTTTTGGTGGAGAAATGATGAAGTTAGGAGGGAGACAAGTTTTGGACAAAAACTTGCATGAAGAACAATGGGGGAGGGGCTGTTTCACGGGGAAGAAGAGAGGGGAAGGAGAGAGAGTGTGAGGAAAAATGTGAGTTTGACTCACTTAAGTCACAGGTGGGTCTCACACGCGATTTAACTTTAATCCAATCATCAATTTCAATTACAAATCCATAATCTACGTATTTTTCTGGTTCATGCCATATTTTGTTTTCCTAAAAATATTGATAAAAATTTCACGCTTATCGATACAATTATACTACAGTATTTTTACACCAGAAAAATCATTATTCATCAAAATTTCCAAAACTTTCCTATCCAGTTGTTTTTCGTCCTGAATCCATTTCCGGCATTATTTTTATCATTTGAGATCTCCTACTCAATTTTTCATGTCTCGGGTTACGTGTTTGGTAAATTACCATTTTGCCCTTTTCACACAATTTGGCCTTAATTCCCGGATTTTCACTAATTCTACCCTTTTAACCCACATTATAGCATATAAATTCACATTTAGATTTATGAGGTGTTATAGTCCAGACTACGTGTTGTAGTACCGTGATTTTAGATACTCACAGTTATTTATATATTGAGGTATTTCAGTTAGCTGTCTATTTGCAATTACATACAGGCAAAGTTTTGAAATATGATTTTAATAATCAACTTGGTTAATGATAATGACGTCATAATTGAATTAAAAAAAAGTAATTCCACAATTTTATTAAGCATGGCTTAATACGATGACATGTTAGCAAACCGGGTATACACGGGGTGTTAAACGGACCATGTCCTGATACATTATACAACATAATTCTCGCTAATCAAAGCATAATCAATGTGGCATGGACAATCCCCATGATCACCAAATAAGGCAACCAAGCCCAACAAAGTCTCAACAAGGATAACCATATAATGAAGATAAAGCATAATCAACAACCAGTCAAATCAGTAATAACAGCATGCACCAATCAACTAAGCTTCGGCCTCCTGCTGCCCGAGATCTCAACCCCCGAGGTACCTGAAACTGAAAATGTGCCTCAAACGTGGGGTGAGATCTCTAAAAAGAAATCTCAGTAAGACAAGGGGTCCTTAAGGACCTCTCCACCCTATGCAATATGAGTTCCAAAAGCAGTAATATAATATAAGTTCCAAAATCAGTGCAATGCAGCATATAATCATGTCATGTGTGTCAAAGATCCTACTGGCCAGAGAACATGAAGGAATTACATACGTCTACAACCTACAATTAGTGCAAGACGCTACTTGCACCCACCCACAAAAAAACCATCTTGTATGACGCAACATACTCAGGCTTACCGTCTAGGTGGAACAACACATGCATATCATAAGGCACTTGCACTTAACAGCTCAATAGCATTTAAAAAATCAATACATGAAAACACATCATGCATATAAACCATTCCCCCATGGGGTATGATGGAACCAACAATGCAAAACCGAGGACACAAAAGCTTACATCGCAAGCTAACACTCCCAATCAAGAGTCTACACCAGTCCAAGGTCCACAAACAACACCCTCACGGTCTGTTTATACCAGAAACAATCATCAATATAAATAGCCCAAAGTTCCATTAAGTGATTAAGGCTTTCCAACTTATTTTCGGTGATTTCATGCAAATTCTACAGGAGGTATTCGAATACTCCTCGATGAGTATTCAAATACTTAATGTCTCCGGAAAGTATTCGAATACTTTCACTTAAGTATTCGAATACCATAATGTATCTGAATACTTTCCCAATAGTATTCGAATACAACTCAGTATTCGACTACTACACTTTGGTATCCGAATACTTTTCTTCCAATACTCCTTCAATGAGTATTCGACTACTTGCTGATGAGCATTCGAATACTAAATGAAAAGTATTCGAATACTTATCAGATAAAATGCAGAAACTCGAGCAGTTTACTGCATAATTCTATTTTCAATGGTCCAAACTCGATTTGGAGTCAAATAACTCTGTAAACATATGTTCATTAACATATTTTAAACCTAGATTACCAGCCTTTAGCTCAAATGGCTTAAGTTTCCCTTTTAAATGGATTAAACAAGCCACAATCATGAAAATACAAGGGAGGTGATCATGGTTTACCTCAAAGGCTCAAAACTCAAAAAAAGGGCAGACTTGGAGTCCTCTACACAACACTATGGTTCTATCACTCCAAGACTACTAAAATACACAACAAGCTAGGTCATTTCCCTACCAAAATGGCTTCTTGAAGCTTCAAAGGTTAAAGGAATGGCTCCCTCAACACAAGCTCAAGAACACAACCCTTAAACCCCAACAAACAGTAATCACCCCTCAGAAAAGAGTTGTCTTTCACCCTCCCAATGCACTCTACTAAGTGTTTATAAGGTTCAATGGAATGAATCAATGAGAAAGGTGAGTTCTTAAGTCATTTAGGTGCTTAGAACTCAAGTGTGAGAAGAGAGGGAATGGCTGAAGCATATCAGCAAAGAGGAGGCACGTAGACAATATCATCAGCCCTAGGTTTTTGTGCCAAAGTTTGTATTTATATGCGAATTAAGTTAATCTCACAGTATTAGTACTAATAACTACGCTTATCATTTTAATCCCAAACTTTGGATTCTGAACTTAGCCATTTTTCTAGAATTTGTCATATTTTTATTTTATTTTTCGCAGCACTCTGCCGGTACGCGCTTTTACGTAGTCGTATCAGTTCTGACATCAATTCTCATTATTTTGACCTGAAACTTGACACCCTAGTCCTAAATACTATTCTAGGAATATTCTCATACTTATTATAATTTTATGTGATACTTCATCGGTACGCACTTATACCGTGGAGCAGAACCGGTATCCGCACTTTTCGTCAGAAAAGCGACTTTCAACATTATTAGTCACTTACCATAATTATTTAAGCCTTCTCATAATTACTAGGGTCAATTATGGAATTATTTCTTAAATTCACATTTAAATTAATTAAATTCCTAACTTAACGGTGCAGGTTCTTACACTTTTCGTCAAAAAGTGAGGGGATTTTCTCTCTGACGAAAATTTTTACAAAATCAAATTTTCTATAGAAATTTAAGACGAAATTTAGTTTCCATCAAAAGTTTTGACGAAAATGATTTCCTTCATCAAATGTTTTAAACGAAAAAAAAATTCATCAAAAATTGAGGCAGTGTTTTCTGTTCAAAATTTCGATGGAAATATATTCTGACGAAAATTTCGACGAAAATTTTTTCATCAAATATTTTGAGAGAAATTTTTTATTCGAATCTTTCGACGAAATTTATATTCTGTAAAGAATTTTGACAGAATATTTTTTCCGTCAAAAATTTATAGAAAAATATTTTTTGTTGAAATTTTTTGATAGAAATGTGTTACATTGAAAATTTTGATGGAAATGTTTTTTTAACAAAAAATTTGACGAATATATTTTTCGTCGAATTTTTTTGGTGGAAATAAGTTTCGTTAAAAGTTTAAGAGTAAATACCCTTTTTCATCCCTGACAATTTTCATGGGGCACAATTTAGTCCCGAACAATAAAAAAGGCAAAATTTAGTCCCTATTTTTTGAAAATAAGAGCCACGTTTGTCCTTCTGTTAGTTGGAATGTGACGGCCCACTTGACGGAGCCCAGCTGGTTAGTTAGCTGAGTCACTAACGTCACGACCAGCGTGGACATAATACGACGTCGTTGTGATACATGTGTTGTGTCTTGTTGGATTTTCGGACAGGTGATGTAACATTTTGGGCGCTGATGAGGGCGGGGAGTGATCACCGGTGCGAAATGGGCATGGACAAGGAGTGGCTCCTGGCAGGCTTCCAGCGACAAGGGTACATGAATGAATCGAATCAACACCCGAAAGAGAGGGATTCCAGAGACTGTGCTGGTATGGGACAGTACAATTGGGAATATCTTATAAGAATTAATTGGTACTGCTTATACTAACAAGATGCATCTACTTTTCGATAGCCCGGAACGGAAGAACTCCATAGTTAAGCGTGCTTAACTTGGGGCAATTCTTGGATGGGTGACCTCTTAGGAAGTTTTTCCGGTAAGTGTGCGAGTGAGGACAAAGCACGCTGAAAAATGTCATGTTAGTGAGTGGGGACAGTCGTTGATCCTTGCAAGTTGTCAGGCGTTACAGGTGACCCTTGCATGAAAGGGTTAGTGACCCAATATGGTCCCTGTGAAATTAGGAACCCTAAATCAGCCTAAACCATGATAAAAAAAACCCCCAAAAGCTCCCCACGATGAAGACTGAAAATTGAGGAGAGTAGAAGGTATTTACTGGCTATTTTCTGGGGCGTAGAAGAAGATGAGTTTATCAAAGAGTTTAACGAAAATGTTTCCATCGAAAACGTTCGGCGGAATTTGAATTATGTAAAGAATTTTGATGAAATTTTTTTCCATAAAAATTTTTCGATGGAAATGTATTTCGTTGAAAATTTGATGAAAATATTTTTCGTCAAGAAATTCGATGAATATGTTTTTTTGTGAAATATTTTAACGAAATTTAGATTCCGTAAAAAAATCTGACACAAAAAATTTGCCGTCAAAATTTGCTACAAAAATATTTTTTGTCACAAATTTTGATGGAAATATTTTTCGTCGATGGAAAATTTTGATGGAAATGTGTTTTATCAAAATTTTGGACGAAAATATTTTTGTTGAAAGTTTCAACGAAATTTAGATTCTATCAATAATTTTAACTAAATTTTCTTTTTCCGTAAGAAATTTATGTAAGTGATTATGACAAAATATGATTTCATCTTTAAGTTTGACGGAAATTTTTTGACGTATATGATTTTCATCAAAGAATTTATCACTATTTTTTATGAAATATTTTTCGTCGATAAATTCTGTTGGTATTTGAGACTTTTCGAATAATGTCACATTTAAAAATGATTCATATATATGTAGTTTTCACTTTTTAATGCTAAGGGTAGATAAGTAATTTTGAATATTTTTCCCCTTAAATTCCTCAAATTGGGGGAACTTTAATTTTAAGAAGAATGAGGATTTAGTAAAAATTCTCAATTCCCTTCCCTCATATTTTTAAACTCACAAACAAGGGAATGGCTAACTAAAACCCTTCGTTTTCTTCCCTTCTCCTCCTAAAACCAACTCCTAAACAAAGCCTTAGTTAACAAATACAATAAGCAAGACATGATACATTCATGCGCTAAATGTTAGCTAGACTTCACAAGTAATTAATCAAGTAAAATTTCTACACTCGTTGCTACCCACCTATATAAATGGTTGGATATTATTGTTATAAGTCATGTAAAAAATATATCTATAAGAAATATAAATGATTGGGTGCTAATATAGGAGGCATCGATACCTAACTAATACATCGAGGTATGACTGTCTCAAGTCAAAAGCTTGAAAGAAAAAATTGCAACTGAAATTGAAATATAATTAGAACGTAGATGTTCACATATTGAGATCTACCAAATTCCACCCCATCCGTCAGTTAGGGTTTTACCATTCAAACATGTAGAAGCAAACCATTTTTTACGTGCTAAGATTATGAGATTTGGATTCCAAAAATGTTGACCCACAAGAGGAAGCCGATCTCAAGTACTAGTTCTTCCCCTCTAGAAGGTTGTGGGTTGCAGATTTAATTAGTTTGTGGGGCTTTGGTTGTGGTTTGAAATTTCAGAGTGTGGGCTCTTTTTCTTTTCTTTGTTTTGGGTTTGGGTCAGTAAGCAAGCGTGATTCATCTCAGTTGTTTCTTGCGTTACGATCAATCATTTTAGTTTTTGGATTTAGGTTTATGGAGTCAAATACGTTAAAGGGTTTTTTTTTTCGAGTGGCTAATTTGAAAATTAAATAAATAAAATTAAAAACGGGACATTAAAGGAAAACAAAAAACAATGAGTTTAATTGTGTAAAATTAAGACGTCATGATCTTATTCAATTAATATTTTGATTATGTAAGTATCTCAATCCTAGTCATAAGAATCATCTTAATCCTATTTTACTGTTTATTTCTTGTTAAATTTATGTTTTTGATTTTGTTAGGGTTATCTTTGATTAATCTTTTTTATATTGATGTTTGTCATAAGAATCATCTTTTAGCATAATTTCTGAATTAAAATAAAAAAATGTCAGCCTTATTTTGATTATTTTCTTAGTAAAAGTTTTATTAATTTTCTGGTTCACATTATCTTTGATATTTTTAAATTAATTACTAACTATACCAAAAAAATATATATGTTACTATATATGTATGCCATTTTATCTCTTATAATGACCATTTCACAAGCAGAGTATTTGACAAGATCTATATCACATTAGTTACTAATTGTGCTTATCTTTGACTAATGTAACTCAATTAGTCATATTGACATTTTATATGGGAGATGAAGCTTTCCAATATTAATCGCTCTTCCTTTACTTTTTGACAATATATATGTAACACATCTATTCTTTTAATAGGATCTTAATGGTGTTGATCTTAATATCAAAAAAAAAAAAAAAAAAAAAAAACATAAAATATCTTGGTTGAGTAAAATAACAGGGAATCACAATAATCTTACGTTAAACAATATTAATACAGTGTCAAGACAGAAATATTTCCCTTGCTTTTCATTTATAATAAATATAAATTGAATTTGTACTATACTTTTTTTTGGTAGATAATTTGTACTATACTTTAATTTGAGTGTTTATACTCAGAATTCGACAGGAAAACTGAAGCGCGTCAATTATATTCTGAATTTGACAAAGTGTTGAGATATATAGTCCCACATTGGTTGTATGAGCAACTAATGTGGCCTTTATAAGGCCTTGGGCACTCTCACCCTTTGAGCTAGCTTTTGGGATGGTTTATCCCAAGATTCTTTATATGGTATCAGAGCTTCACCGTCCCCCACGTGGAATTAAAAACAAAAGCACAAAAAGGTAAACCAAAAAAATTGGGCCTGTGCATAATCCACGCTTCAAGCCCAAAGGGCTCTTGTGTGAGGGGGCGTGTTGAGATATATAGTCCCACATTGGTTGTATGAGCAACTAATGTGGTCTTTATAAGGCCTTGGGCACTCTCACCCTTTGAGCTAGCTTTTGGGGTGGTTTATCCCAAAATTCTTTATACAAAGGAACCTTTATATATAAGTACATGAAATATCGGAGGATGTTTTTATAGTGTGACATTAAACAATATTGAGAGAGTTTCTACGATTTAGTTATACCTCATTAGGGGTGTAAATAGGCCAGGGCAGGCAAGGCTTTGGCCTTCCTGGCCTAGGCCTGCATAATAAAATGGTCGGCCTATCTGGCCTACGAGCCTATCGAAGGCTTATTATAAAGGCCAAGCCTGCCCTGTTATTTAAAAAGAAAAGGCCTACATGGCCTATGAGGCCTTTTAGGCCTACCATATTGCAAATAAAATAAATATAAAATATCTCATTAATTAAACAATATTTCCAGCATGGGTCCAAATTATAAAAAGTCTATGACAATTTTTTTTTAACAAGAATACAGATTATAAAAATTCATGACAACAAAGATTGAATTTTTCTTAGCACATCTCATTCTTCAAGTGAGCCTTTCAGCTTGATTATTCCCACTATATTTTCGAACCTGCAAGTAAAAAATCAGAAAATCAAATTAGTTATGCATTTCACTATGTTTACATTATGAATTGCAATATATAAACATTTTCAAATGAGTTGTTAAAGAAGCAATTTATACCTTTTGTTTTCTTCTTCAAATCATATTTATTTCATAACAATATTTCCTCGATTAAATTAATGCTTCGATGGTCTCCTCGACTAAATTAGCACGATAATATTATATAAATAATATTATATAAAAAATATTTTTTAGAATATAAATAATATTATATAAAAAACAATTTTTTATTTATAAATTGAAATAGGCCGGCCTACAGGCCAAAAGGCCAGGTTTTTTTAATTTGACCTACGGCCTTATTTTTAAATAGGCTCGCATACAAGCTTTTACCTCGTCTAATTACTTCGAAGGCCGGGCCGGGCCAGGCTTTTTATAGGCCAGGCCGTAGGCCCCTGTAGGCCGGCCTGGCCCATTTACACCCCTATACCTCATGGATATAAATGTAATTATTCAGTTCTCTTGCTCGATTATCATTGAAATGCGGTGACCATGCACCATGACTTTTAATTTGCATCATTTAGGGTAGTGTCAAGTTGTTTCAATTAAACCCTTATCTTTAGGGTTGTTAAACGATCTGGTTTTGTCTTACTCGCATTTAAATGAGTTGTTAAATAATTAGTTTGACTCGCTTTACAAAAATTTGTGGGCCTAATCAGGTCATCCCTTTAAAGATAGCTTATTTTAATTATTTTGTCACTCATTAAATTACAAACTCAATCATCAAAATCAATCATTGTATATATTTGTTGGAAAAGATTTAATTATCATGTTACTTTTACATTACGAAGAACTATTATGTATCATATCCAGTTCAATTTGTTGTAAGGCTTTACAACAAAGAAATAACATTCATGATGTATTAGAAATTTTGAAAGTGGAAAAAATTTAATATGCTCCCGGCCCACCACTTATTCGGTGGTCCTTTTTCTATAAATAGAAATTTTACTTCCATTTTTATCCATCTCTCTTTGAGTTTTCTCCCCTCCGTCTCTTTTTTTTTTTTTCTATTCTCGGAAAGATCGAGTCCCACAAAATATCTTCTCCAATAAATGGGCACATTTGCGTTCTCAAGGCAATAAATATTATTACGATTACAACTCGTACTTTCTTGGGGAAAAAGAAACACACGTAGATTCTGTAGTTCAAGAGTGCTTAAGGTAAAAGTCATGTTTGTACAGGTTGATGGTTAGTCTTTACCCAAACAACGACATGATACCTTTGACGTACATATTTTCTTGTTCACTGTACAAAGCATGATAGAAACTACCCTAAAAAAAATTTTAAAGCAAGGAAAGAAAGAAAGAAAAAAGTGTTACAGCTAACTCTTACTTTCATAACAGAAGTTTCCAAATGAAGCAATTTCTCTCCTTATTAACTAAAGTAGGTTATTAACTTATTTCATTTTTGTATAATATATAATTGTAATGCCTCAGAATTATATATGAATCCAATTTAATATTTTCTTCACCTCATTTCATGGCCTCTTATGATCTTTCATCTTCTTCTCCACCACTTCTTTCAAGGAATGAAAGGAGCACCATCATGGACAGGAAAATGGGAAATTACTTGAGCACTGTTAGATCTATGCTGGCTCCCTTGATCAAATGATATGAAATTTGAATGGTAGTACTCAACAAAACCATTGTTTTTGTTATTGATTACCTCATGCATACTTTGACCCTTCATAAGTTTTTCAGGAACTGATGAGTCTTTCATCAATGAACCACATTGTCTAGGTTGTGTTTGATAGAAAACTTTGGAGACTACTAGCTCCCCTTCCTTCTCCTCTTCATCATCGCCAAGGTGGTACTGGTGCATGACCCAATTTGTTTTCTCTGGCTTTCTTTGCTTTCCATAGTTAGTGTAAAGTACAAGAATTTTCTTGTACCCTTTCAACTTTGCACTGTTATACACTGGCCTAGTTTTACCTGTTTTGTGCCAACGTGTCTCACTACCATCCTCATCTGAGTGCACCTTTCTCCTTTTCCTTGTTCCTGTTGTATATGCCTTTGAAGGCCGATGAAAGAAATGGCGGATCTGGCCATCTTTGCTAACCCCTGCAGTGAAATTTAATAAAGTAATTAGATGTTAATCCACAGCAGAGAATATAACAAAACTAATAACTTAACATCTAATTAAGAACATTTTTTGTGCACATATATAATTGAGATATGGAAGAGAAGATAAGAAGCTAGGTACCATGTAATACCAAGGTTAGTTGAAGGGTTAGATCCCCTTGTCCGATGGGATGCATGTATGATATTAGGAGAATGGATCCTCTCATATCACATGACTTCATGTGAAACTATCCCATTATAAATAAAATCAACAATTATTATTTTCTCTATCATTATTCTAACTTTTCTGTCTCTCATATGACATGAGAGGATCCATTCTCATATATCATAATTAATTATTTGAGATTTAGCTTGAAGGATTATATAAGCATAACTTAAATTTATGGGAAAAATAAATCTTATGTTGTAAGAGAATTCTAATCTCATGTCATAGATACATCAAATGTGGGACCCACCTATATTAAAAAAATAAAAAAAATGAGTGACACATTTTTATGGTGTGTGTAGGAAGAGTTTGTTTTCTCATGCAACGAGAAAAACAAACCCCTAAATTTATTATATGTAAAATGGGAAATTGTTTTCTTATGTTACGTAATATCAGAACCCAAAGAGATCGAAAGCATGGAAGAGAGAAGCATGACTTTGCAGAAAAGTATTTTTACTGATGTATTGAATGAATGAGTAAAAGAAGAAGATACACAGTATATATACTGAAGCCATAATACAAGCCTCTAACAAACTTGCTAACCAAAAGACGTTTAACTTTTAACTTACTAACAAACTACTAACAAACTATTAACAGTAGGTCCACGTGGTTAACTAACTAACAAACAAACTAACAAACTTGCTAACCAATATGAAAAATACAGATAACATCCCCCCTCAAGGTGGATGGTGAATATTCACCAATCCAAACTTGGCAGTAAGAGCTTTGAAAGGACCTGGAGATAAGCTTTTGGTGAAGGGATCTGCAAGTTGGGCAGAAGAACTAATAGGGAGTAAATGAATCAATCCCATATTAATTTTCTCACGAATTAGATGACAATCTATTTCAATGTGTTTAGTTCTTTCATGGAAACTGGGGTTATGTGCTAAATGAATAGCAGATCTATTGTCACAATAAACCGAAAAAGGTTTGTCGGTTTCCACATGAAGATCATTCAACAGGTATCGTATCCATTGTAGCTCGCAAGTCAAGGCTGCAAGTGCCCTATACTCAGCTTCGGATGAGGATCTAGAGATGGTTGTTTGCTTTTTGGATTTCCAGCTCACTAAGGAGTCACCAAGAAAGACACAAAATCCTGTAATGGACCTCCTTGTATCAGAACAAGTTCCCCAATCAGAATCTGCGAAGCCAGTAGGTGTCAGATTGGTGGTGGATGAATAGAACAAACCCTTACCAGGTTCCCCTTTGAGATACTTGAGAACACGTAAGGCTGCCTTCATATGCAAATCAGTGGGGTTAGATACATATTGGCTAAGTTGTTGAACAGCATGACTGATGTCTGGTCTTGTTGTTGTGAGATATAACAACCTACCAACCAGTCTTCGATATCTTGCAGGATCATCATAGATCATACCACTTGTACTATCCAATTTGATTCCTGGTTCTAGGGGAGTAGAGCATGGTTTAGCTCCTAAAATGCCACCGTCTGCTATTAAATCCAGAGCATACTTTCGCTGGTTTAAAAACAAGCCATCTTCTGTGCGCAAAATTTCCAATCCTAGGAAGAAATGCAACTTGCCTAGATCTTTGATCTTAAATTCAGAATCAAGGAATCTTTTAACATAAGCGATTTCTTCCATGTTGTTTCCTGCTAACACAATGTCATCAACATATATTAGAAGAGCTGTGAAAGAATTTGTACCAGCTTTAGTGAGGAGTGAATGGTCTGCCTCTGATTGCTTGTACCCTATGGAAATTAAGGCAGAACTAAGACGGGCATACCATTGTCTACTGGCCTGCTTTAATCCATAAAGTGACTTAGTTAGTTTGCAAACTTGATTAGGATTAAGAGAGTCAACACCTGGAGGCAACTTCATGTAAACTTCTTCATGCAATTCTCCATGGAGAAAAGCATTATTGACATCAAGCTGTTCAAGATTCCATCCCCTTGATGTGGCAATGCTGAGAAGAATGCGAATGGTAGCTATTTTAGCTACTGGAGAAAAGGTATCCATATAATCTACTCCCTCAAGTTGGGTATAACCCTTTGCAACTAATCTTGCTTTATAGCGTTCAACGGTTCCATCAGCTCGAAGTTTGGTTTTGAAAACCCATTTACATCCAATAGGATGCTTCCCTGGTGGTAGATCAGTGATAGTCCAAGTTCCTGTTTGTTCTAGAGCTTTAATTTCAGTGGATATTGCATCACGCCAGCATGCTTGTTGCACAGCTTCTGAGTAGGTATGAGGTTCAGAGATAGAGTTGAGGTGAAAACATAAGGCAGTATGTGAGGCAGGACAAGAGTCATAGCTGACAACAGACTGTATGGGATAAAGGGTTTGGCTGGTTGAGTTGCATTGAAAATCATGTAGATAAGTGGGGCTTCTTCGTGACCGATGAGATCGACGAAGATTGGAGGGAAGAATATCAGTGTTGGTAGTGTCAGGTTCAGGTTCATGTTGAGGTGGTAATTCAGATTGCTGGGAAGTAGATGAAGGTGAAGAAGAAGATGATTCGGGTGTGAATATGGTGGGAGGATAATCATCATTACTGATATCATGAGATTGATGCGTATCAGTTGGGACAGAAGCTGTACAAATTGGAGGTGTCATATAAGGAAAGTGTTGTTCATAGAAAACAGCATTTCGAGACACAAAAATTTGATGAGAAATCAGATCAAGCAGTATATATCCTTTAGTTCCAGGTTTGAATCCTAGAAACACACATTTTCGAGCTCGAGGAAGGAACTTGGTGCGTCCAGAAGCCAATGTACTAGCAAAACATAGGCATCCAAATACCTTTAAATGTGTAAGGCATGGAGGTGAGCCATAAAGAACTTCATATGGTGTTTTTCCAGTAAGAGTAGGACTGATTACTCGGTTGAGCAGATGAACAGCATGCATAGTACAATATGACCAGAGTTTAACTGGAAGTTTTGCTTGAAACATCAGTGCTCTTGCTACATTTAAGATGTGTTGATGCTTCCTTTCAACTATTCCATTTTGTTGAGGACTTTGAACACATGATGTCTGATGAATTATTCCTTTACTAGCATAGAAATCATTCATCATAAACTCTATCCCATTATCACTTCGAAGGATTTTAATGGAAGTATCAAATTGATTTTCTACCATGGTGAAGAAATTTCGTAAATGATTTCTGGTTTCTCCTTTATTCTGCATAAGGATAATCCATGTAAATCTGGAAAAATCATCTACAATTGTCAAGAAATATCTATCTCCATTTATTGATGGAATTGAAAATGGTCCCCATATATCAGTGTGAATCAAGGCAAAAGCTTTGGTTGATATACTGTGACTAGTATGATAAGGAAGTTGGCGTTGTTTAGCCAAATGACATATGTCACAAGGAGATCCTCCTTTATTACATTGAATGAAAGGAAACTGTCTATGCATATCTACCATAACAGAATCAGAAATGTGACCCAATCTAAAATGCCATAAACGAGATGAATCTATGACAGGACTGCCTCTTGCTTCATTGGACATGGCAGTCACAGCATTTGACAAAGTACTAGTTTCTTCTCTGCTGCAATCAACTGGTCTTTCAGCTGATAATATGAAGAGTCCCTTTTCAAGCTTAGCTGAACCAATCACTTGATTGGAAGGAATCTGTTTAATGTAGCAAGTGCAGTCACGAAAAATGAGTTCGTACTGTGAGGATTTCAACAATTGCGAAACTGATATTAAGTTCACACGAAATACAGGCACATACAGCACATCATTTAACTTCAAAGAATCAGAAATGATTACTGTGCCTGTGAATTGTGAAGTCACCTTCTGACCATTAGGAAGCATAATTGTTACTGGTTCAATTTTCTTAATAGAAGAAAATTGTGAAAGGATTGAAGACATGTGATCACTAGCACCTGTGTCTACAATCCATTTATTTAAAATCTTACCATTACTAGCATTGAAAGCCATCCCTTGTGTAGTCTGCACTAAATGTGCACTATGAGCATCAACATTGTCACTAGCAGCTTCGATCTTTGATTGCTGAAATAGATCAATGAGGTTCTGGTACTCTCCCTGACTGATAGTTACAGTTCCAGTTGCTTCATTCTGACCATTCTCCTTGTTAGTATTAGCATCTGCTACATTTGCGGAAGCTGGTGGATATTTACTTCTAAATCCAGGTGGATACCCATGTTTTGCATAGCAAGTCTCCACCGTGTGATTTGTGCGACCACAGTGAGTGCACAATTTTGATCCTCTTCCTCTTCCACTTCTGAATCCAGTTGGATTAAAATTTCTTGGTCTTTGCTGATTAACAGCATACACTTTTGTTTCCATCACTGTGCTAGAGCCTGTTTCAAAATTCATTTGTCGTTCTTGTTGAATTACTAGAGAGAATGCCTTATTCAAGTTTGGCATAGGATCCATCATCATTATTTGAGATCGAACGTGAGAGAATTGATCATTTAGACCTTTCAAGAATCTTATAACTCGATTCCTCTCATAACAATCCCTCAATTTTTCAGCAGCACCACATTTGCACTCTGGCAATGGTTGAAGATTCTCCAACTCATCCCAAAATGTCTTCAATTGCGTGTAAAAATCACTTACAGTGCATTCTCCTTGGTTGAGACGATGGATATCCTCAAGAAGATCTCCAATTCTGAACATATCAGTTTGAGAAAAGCGTTCATTGAGATCATTCCAGACCTCATGTGCCTTATCTATCCACATGATGGATTTAGCGATCGACGGCTCTATTGAATGATGGATCCATGATAAAACCATCATATTACAGCGCTCCCATGCCGCGAAGGTTGAGTCACTGTTCTTTGGAATCTTGAAAGTTCCATCAACAAAGCTGATCTTGTTTTTGGATCGCAACGCCATTTTCATAGATCGTTGCCAGGAATGGAAGTTCTTTCCATTAAGAGGTGGAGAAACAAGAATCAACGAAGGATTCTCGCTGGAGTGCAAGTGCAGAGGATTTGATGGGTTCGTCAGATAATCTGGAAGGGGACTTTGGTTCGTCATTCAGAAAACAAACTTCGAGAATCAATGGAGAGTAACAGAGATAAAACGAAAGAAACAAAAGAAAAATGGAAGACGATACCAGAGCTCCCTTCAGAGCTCTGATACCATATCAGAACCCAAAGAGATCGAAAGCATGGAAGAGAGAAGCATGACTTTGCAGAAAAGTATTTTTACTGATGTATTGAATGAGTAAGTAAAAGAAGAAGATACACAGTATATATACTGAAGCCATAATACAAGCCTCTAACAAACTTGCTAACCAAAAGACGTTTAACTTTTAACTTACTAACAAACTACTAACAAACTATTAACAGTAGGTCCACGTGGTTAACTAACTAACAAACAAACTAACAAACTTGCTAACCAATATGAAAAATACAGATAACACGTAAGATAACAAAAATTTCCTATACACGCGTAGAGAAGAGATGAGAGAGAATATAGAAGAGAGAAAATGTATAAATGAATCTCATTTCTTTATATTGAGTGTAGGAAAGTGTTTTTATCTCATGTAACATAAGAAAACAATTCCCGATGTAAGATATAAGACTCTTAGAGAATGATACGAGGAAGTTCCGATGACAAGTCCTTAAAATAGAGAAAATGGTAGCGGGAGAGTTGCCCTTTATATAGATCAAATACTGCTTATCTGGACAAATTGGATTATCGATGATTGAATAGGAAAAAAATTAAGAAAAATTAAAGTCAAGAAATTGTAATCACAATCAAATTAACAGGATTTGAGATCTTGAATTGTATTTGACCTGGCAACTTCTCTGGATGAGTATAGCAGATTCCATTCTCTCCTTCAAGTGTAGGGATAAACTCATCAATTAGAGGGTGAAGCTTATGAATATCAGAGCGAACCTTGGCTTCCAAATGTTCAAGAATCTCTTGATCTGTGGGATCAAACTTCACTCCAGCAGGAAGCCCAGGTAAGTCATGAATTCCACCACCCTAATAATTAAACACCACAATATTTATATTTCATTCATATAGAATAACACCCCAAAATAAAAAATAAAAATAAAAATAAAAATAAAAAAGAATTAAGGAAACTAAAAAAGTAATTAAAAAAAGAAGAAGGGTAATGATATGTGCTATTTATAATCAAAAACCTGTTCTTGGCATTTGATATGATGACCACATGTAGGACAAGTTCTTATTGTACTGTCCTTTCGTCCCTCTACTATGATGTTATGATTGTTTTCAGGGTCACTGCACTGAGTCATTTCCTTATTTTTTTCTCTTCTATTCCTCACTCATTCCATTTAGGGAGATCTTCTTTTCCTCGTTTTCTCTTCTGCTGCTATAAAACAAATGGAACAGAAACTAGAAGAGATCCACCTAGGGGGACAGAGAGAATGGTTACAGAGGGATTTAAAGTAGTAATGATTAATAAAAGGGACAAAAGCAAAACTTGTCTCTTCTAAAAGATTGCACCCCTCAGTGCTCTCTTTTGCATGAGAGTGAATAATGTTGTACTCCTTCCCAACCCAACTCCACTTGCACTTAACTAGAAAGAAGAGAGAGATACCTAAAAATCTAAATAGATAGTGAGATTAACAAGTAGAGATAGGGTTGGTTGCACAGGGAGATCATAAGAATAAAAAAAATAAAAAAACATTGCTTTGATCTTAAGTTTAGTACTGCTTTGCATACTGGTATGAAAACTTGTAGAAGAATAAATGTAGGTTCTTCTTTTTTTGGTTTTTGGATGTGATTTTGTCCCTTTTACTCTGACTAAAGGTATCTTTGATGAATTTCTTAAATAAAACAAAAGTTTAAAATTGGAAATAAACAAATAAAAATGGATAGAGAGTTGAGTGGGATTGGGGCAACCTAATGTATAAACACAAAGAGTAAGCATTTAGGTCCAATGTCACCTTGGAGTGTAGATAAAGATAAAAATATAAATAGCAGAAAAATAAGAAGAAAAATTGAAGAAAACATTTTTCAGCCAACCATAATTTCATTCCTTCACGTAGACTTCTCATGTTTACCAAGAAATCCATTGTCTCTCTATCTCTCTCAAGTCTTAAGGTGACTTCGACAGTCTTAGCCTTCAATGTCAACAATGGTTGTAGGCATAGTATCTTTTGCCATATGGCAAAAGCAAACGTGATCGTGTGTCAAGAGATAATAACATATTGGAAAAACAGTCTCCAATAAGTTTCAACTTTTTTTATTTTTTTTCACTAAGATCTTTTACTTATATATCGAGTTCATTCTACACAATTGATTTGTCTATTTGGACTAGTCAGATTTTGTTAATTAATGAGTTTTGCTAAGATTAGAAGTACTGTCCCTACGTTTTGTTTATGTGCTATTAGTTGTTGGGTTCCCTTTGCCTTGGTTAATTAAGACCATTATTATCGGATTAATGATTAATTTACATATCTCACATGCATTTTTTGCATATAATATAGATACGTAAATCATAGAGTAATATTATTTCAAGCTAACAAAGTCGTAGCATCGGACTGTATGTATGCAAAAGTTTATGTGCATGGAATTAAGTATGTGCTAACCCCAAGGGTAGCTCAGTTGGCAACTGAGCTCCCAAAAGTTTGCTTGAGAATGGGGATACCTCCAGGTTATATCAAAAAAAAATGTGCTTAAATTAAGTTAATGTGTAATCGAAATAACATGATCAAAATACTATACCAAGATAATTTTTTTAAGGATAGAGACCGCCAACCATGTAAGCAGTAACATTAACATTAAGTGGACTTAGACACCACAATCAAACTCAAAATCTTAAAGCATTAAGTGCATGAGTTTTTCCACTTATATGGTGCTCATTTAGTCCATTTTTAATTAATGTGGGACTTTATTCACTCAATCATTCACAATTGGATTCCTCAACATTAATGTCATGACTTTTTACTCTTAAGTTAATGGAGAAAACGTGAAGAAAAAATCTTATTTTTTTATTAATCGGTCTCTATTTTCTCT
Organism: Gastrolobium villosum; assembly: GCA_032173675.1. Lineage (NCBI taxonomy): Eukaryota > Viridiplantae > Streptophyta > Magnoliopsida > Fabales > Fabaceae > Gastrolobium > Gastrolobium villosum. Next base: position 16,729 of record JAVKPL010013083.1, on the reverse strand, counting down.
ACTATTTAAGGCGAGATTCATTGTAATTTAAGTCCACATACCTTCAGGTAATAAAATATGATTATTTTATATCAATTTAGTACACTGATGATATATATGATCAATATTCAAAACTAAATTGTATATAACCTTAAGGGTATATCATGGAAAAGCATGTGATGTGCAGAAAGTATAGGTGGAAATAGATAAGTCTATCAAGACTTAGATTTGAACATATCGAGAGCCTACACCCTAATTTTATAGGCAAAATATTTATAATTTTAAAGGATATAATTTTATGTCATTTTTCTTCCTAACTGTTGATTTCTGTCAATCAATGTTTATAATTTATTAGATCAAACTTATTAATTAATTAATAATTCATAATAAGTTAGAACCATTGATCGACGGAAATTAACGGTTAGGATCTGAAATAACACAAAATTATATCGCTTAAAAGGACAAGTATTTTTCCAACTTTTATTTGTCCTGTTTGACCTAACTTATTTAGCAAATAAGTTAGATTTGAACTTAAAAGTCTATTTAATTAACCAAGCGGGCAAAAGACTAAGCCTGACTCTACTTAATTAGTCTATCGGCTGATATATTTATTTATTATTTGGATATGTAATAAGAATTTATAATATTACAATTTATTAAATACACATTAATATAAGAGTTGACCTTATACATAATAATATAATAATTTTATTGATATACTAATTAATTTGAAAGATTAAAAGTTTAATTAAGTTTCTTGATTTATTTGAAAGCCTTCATGTAAAAGAAATCTCTAAATTGGATTTGATGAGTTGGGTCATGCTTTTATTTTAAGTCACATTTGACTCGAAAAAGAAAAGAAAAGAAAAAACATACAATAATTAACTAGTCAAGTTTATGTCAATATTTTATAAAATAAGTTTAGGCCTACGTAAGCAAATCCTGACTTAGATTTAATTTATTTTCACACTTTATAGATAGGCACATAGTTACTAGTTCGAATATTAATTATGTTAATCATTTAGACTTATCCTATAAAGAAATATCCTTATAAATTTTTTAATCTTAATTAGTGTTAATAATCTGCCTTTAATCGAACCAAATAAAAGATTAATACTTTATACAAGTTCGTCAGAAACACCACTTCAACGCAATACAAAAATATAAACTATACACTATTCAATTAGAAACTAAAACATGAGGTTTAGCAAGATGAGTAAGAAATAGTTAAACATATATTTAGCTTCTGTTTTAGAACAATAGTGTCCGACTGCGCTTAATTAAATACTAGATAACTCAGATTTAGCTGAACGTGTATCATGACCTAGAGCCAATGGGACCCACACATAGAGAGAATTCTTCACTTTAGTTAATTACGAAAGTTGGTGATGCTGTATCGAAAAAAAAAAAGTTGGTGATGCTTGTCCTTACCAAAAACAGAAGCCATGTAATCATAAAAGCATAAAAATAAGTTGGCGTATTATGAGTTCAATTTTTTTCATGCAAATCAATAATTAGTAATTAAAATAATTATTTCTACTTTTTTATTTTATAAAATTATTATTTTAGTCATTAAAATAATAATTGTTGATCTGTCAATAAATAATTAAGATGCAATCCCCCCCACCCCCAACAAAACACCGAAAAAAAAGAGTAAGATGCAACACAAAAGATTGCCATGTTATAAAAACAAAAAAACATATGAGGTGAGATGATCTAGCTATTCCCTTATATTTTACCATGCCAATATCACTATCAACAATAGATAGGAAATTTTAAATATTATAATAATATTATGATATGATTAGGTCTTTCCATTGTGTCCCAAATTTTCTTTTCCATATTTTTTTCTGAATATAAAGTGAAATGAAATCTCAATTTCAATGATTAGCCGTTCATTACTTTCTTCTTCTTCTCTTTTTCATTTTTCCCTTCTTTTCCCACTCATGCATTATTACAGTTCCTAACGATACTTCAACTTGGATGATATTGTTTAGGGGATAGTAATTGAAAGTTTTTGCTGATGTGTAAATAGCTTATACAATTTACCTGTATGCCTTCTCTCGCATAATGACTCTTTTAACTCGCATAATGTCTCTATTGATCTTTAGGTCCATATGATATGATCGATGTTGAAGGGGTTCAATCTCTCCACATTCATTTTTCCTATTACTCGAATTAAATCTCAACAGGTTCTCCTTGTTTACCAAAAAAACAAATCGTTAAATTAAAGAAATAATTATAGTTGTTTTTTGTCATTAAAGAATTTTGATAAATAAAATGTTTCCTTGTTTACATATTGGACCGTTAATAGATAAGGTGAAATCTTAAGAGGAATAAGCCCACTAATTAAAGACCGGACTCCTCTATAATAAGCCCAATATTAAACCTTTTCCATATTTGAGTCCACTATCAACCGGGCTTGTCCTCTAAAATGAATGATCACGTATATCATGCACCCAAACAACTGTTTATATAAATAAAAGATAAATAAATATTGATTTGGTGTCAATTTAATCCCTTAACATATTTATTTATAACTATTTACATGGACTAATTAATGATTTGCAAAGTATATCTAGTATTAATGAAGAAAATGTAAACGCTAATTACCTCAATTGGTTGAAGAATCAGAGTAAAACTATATTGGAACCCAATGGCGGACCTGCATAGATGAAGTGTGTGCAAGTGCACACACAAATTTTTTGAAAAAAAGAATAAAATATATTTTGCGTCATCAACAAAAATTATGAGACCTAATTTATTCTCTTAAAAAAAGTCATCTTGTGATTCCTCTAAATTTCAAAATAGATCCATGTTAGTCATTTTGATGGACTAATGTGAATTTTTTTGAATTTCAGAGGGGCCAGATTTTGATTATCTGGTGTCTATTTTTGAATTCCGAAGAACCACGAGTTGACTTTTTTCCCTAAGGGATTAAATTGGAGCTCATAATTTTTGTTGAGGACCCAAAATGTTCTATTATAATAGTTTAGTTGACTCTTGATTACTTTTTTTTATGTTAAGTTAAAGTTTTTTTCTATTTATATTCTTTTGTATTTTAATATATTTAAATTTTTTCCCCTTTATTCTTTTATTCTGAGAGTGCATACATAAATAAAAAATTTTAGGTCCGCTATTGTTGGAACCAAAACTATATTGGAACCAGGAGCGCGTTGATCTCTCGTATGTGTTATTTAATATGATCATACTATGTAGGATGACGCTAACCATATATGGGTGAATCAATGATAATCAGCGAAGAGACAAAAAGAAATATTGGGATAGAAAATTACCAAATCACCACCGTTGATTTATTCTTTAATGGTTAAGATATTTTCACATGACCGTCATGTTAGATGACAGATAAGATAATCAATTTCCATTAGAACCAAGCAAATTCTTGGAAAAGATAACAGTTTAAAATTTTTTAGTTGAACAGACGTGGAATTGATATTTTGTATATATTTATATACCTTATGAATATATGAGAATAAATTAAAACCGAACTATTTAACATATAAATGTTTCATATATAACTAAATTATGTTGAAAGTAATTCATTTAGCATGCATACTAAAAAAACATAACAAATAAATTTTATACAGTATAAATATATCTAAATGTATTTTCAGAAAAGAGACTAATTTCAATGAAATTAAAAATTACAATTCGTCGATCATATGATAAAGTTGGCATAGAGGTAAGTTATATTTCATTTCCCCGTTAGAAACATGAGTTAAAACCAATTTTTACCAAGTTTTGAATTAATTTTCTTAACAAGTTTATAATAAGTATATGTTTTAATGATAGAAGAGTGCCAATAACAAAAAGAGAAGAGCCTTGATAATAACAATGCAAGAAGAATAAACCAAGAGCATTAGGAAGAGAAAGAAGAGCGAAATCAAAATCAAAGGTCACAAATCATGGACTAGCTTCAAAAGAAGCTTAATGTCACAAGCCATGGTAAAAGAGTACATATAAAGTCAAGTGCAAAAGACAAGAGAAACATCAAAGTCCAATCATCAGCATGAGAAGTTAAGTCCAATACCTTTAGATTATTCCTTTAGAACTTAGACTTATATGCAGAGGCGGATCCAGTAAGGAGAGAAGGGGGGCAAGTGCCCACCCTTAAATATGATGTAAAAATAATTTTTTTTTTAAAAAAAAAAAATTCAAGTTTTTCCAATTTAATTTTTGGGTAGGATATTATAACAATCAATTAGGTTACTACAAATGTTACTACCAATCAATTTTCAATTTCATCGTTAGAACGATTATGCTGATCTAACGGTTATATTTATTTTCATTTTGTATGGTTATGATTTCCATATTTAATACTTTATATTTATCTTCACCTTTGTATGGTTATGATTTCCTATGTTTAATGCTTTTACATTAAATATGGTGATCATAACCCTATAAAGATGAAAGTAAATATAAGCGTTGGATCAACTAATCGATCTAACGGTGAAGTTTATTGGTAGTAACTCTAGTTGGTTGTTACAATATCCTACACCTTTAATTTCCCTCCTTCTAATTTATTTACATGTGAGTTTTTTTTCTCCTCCACCTTCATTATCCAAACCTAATCTAGATCTAGATCTAAACCAGATCGAGCCAGCCGGGAGCTGCTCGTAAATCACGTTCAAGACCCGACCTTATTGAGTGCCCACCCTTCATTATTTTTCTGGATCCGCCTCTGCTTATATGTAAGGGTATATGGTAGCTTGCACTGTATGAGCTAAAAAATTTCCATCATTGAATAATGAAAAAGTGCACGAAAATCTTAGTTTGATAGGTCAAAAATGAATTGAAATGATTGTGACATGATTTGAGCACACAAGCATACCTGCACATCCTAAATACACATGCTCACGTTGTTGAAATTCTCTTTGACCTTAAGAAATGCACTTTTGATATTGCATGATGAAAAATAGGTTGATTCCTTGGTTTGATGAATTAAATTTGGATTGGAATGATTTTATATGACTTGAACAAATAGACATATTTTCCTAGTCCAATTACATGTGTTCACATTATTGTAAACTATTTTGGATCAAAAGGAAATAAGATTTGAGCTATAGGTGCTTGATGTTATAATATATCCGAATTTATTATAGCTTATCAGGATATGTGTTGCAGGGGTGACATATCTGAATATACCTCGATATTTATATATCAAGATATGCATTTTCCATAAAGTGTTCCAATGGCTATAAACGACATTATTTCATTGGTAAGGTATAAAAACACATTGTTAATAACTTTAAAGGCTAAGAAACGCAATTTTCATCATTTATTGAGCCTTAACTATTGCACTTAACATCTTTACACTCATTGGTTACATCTATTTTTGATTATTGATTCTTAAACTCAGTTATTTTCTTTAAGTCATATACCCACCTAGTTCTTAAAGTTGTAAAATCTGCACTTTGAGAGTTCTTATATATCCAATGTCAAACACTTCATTCCTTTTTATCTTAAGTGATTAAGAGTTTATGAGTTCCATTGAATTTGAAAGGTAGCCAAATACCTAGGAAAATTTGGAGAGAATTGTAAGGTTGTCAAGTAGCCATAAACTTGGTGGATTGTAAAGGTTTGTCAAGTGTAAGAACTCACACCGTTAAATTAGGAATTTAAATGAGTAAATATGAATTTAGAAAATAATTCCATAATTGACCTTCAATAAATATGGTAAGGTTAATATATTTATCACAAAGGAATAATAACACTGAAAGTCGCTTTTCTGACGAAAAGTGCAAATACCGGTTCTGCTCTATGGTATAAGTGCGTACCGATGAAGTGTCCCGAAAAATTATAATAAGTGTACGAATATTCCTAGAATAATATATAGGACTATTATAATAAGTTTGGAGTCGAAATAATGAGAACTGGCGTCAGGACTGACACCGGCTACGTAAAAGCGCATACCGACAAAGTGCTGCGAACAGATGATGGTGGACTGTTGAGAACAGATGATGGTTCCTGGTTAGGAGGCTTTGAATACCATATTGGTGCTTGCTCCCCAATCATGGCAGAACTGTGGGGTACTCTAGTAGGGCTGTAAATGGTTTGGAGGATGGGATTTAAGAAAGTGGAACTTGAAGGTGATGCAGTTAAAGTTTTCACTATGCTTGTATCAGCAATGCAGCTTGTCAGCCGCGTATAGTGGCCAAGATACAAGCAATCATATCTCAAAACTAGGAGGTAACCTGTAATCTTGTTCCAAGGGAGGCAAATGTTTGAGCTGACTAGTTAACAAATTCTGCTCTTCAAAAGGATTCTGGTCTTCGACATCATAGAATCATGCCTGCGCAGCTGGTGCAGTTTTTTGATCAAGACCTTCAGGGTCTTATCTCTTGCAGAGATATAGACCCGGGTTAGTTTCTATTTTTGATTAGTTTGTTTATTTTTTCTTTCTTATGTTTGTTTGGAGCCATGCCTCTTTATGTTATCAAGAAAAAAAGCATACAGACAAAGTGCTGCGAAAATTATAATAAAAATATGACAAATCTTAGAAAAATGGCTAGGTTCAGAATCTGAAGTTTTAAGTTAAAACGATTAGCGGAGCTATTAGTGCTAATACAGTGAGATTAAAATTAATACGCTTATAAATAGAGGTGGCACAAAAATCTAAACTGATTTCCATCAGTTCTACGTGAGTTTTCTGAAGTGTGGTGCCTCCACCTTGTCACCCTCCTTCTTCCTCTTGAGAACTCAAGCAAAACTCATCATTTCTCTTTGATTCCTTCACCAAAATGTTATAAACACTTGGGTGTGTGATTGGTGAGGGAGAAAAGCGGCACCTTCTGAGTGGGGTTGTTGTGTGTGAGGCTTGAGGTACTGCCTCTAAGTTTTGGGTAGTGTAGGAACCTTTTTTTTAGTTGTTCAAGCTCCAAGTAGAGAGCTTGGTGAAGAAAGTACCCATCTTGTGAACCATTTTCGTGGGCTGCTCATTACAGCACTATTGAGAAGAGAGGAGAGCTCCAAGAGCACCTTGGTCTCTATTTTAAGCTTTGGTGGTAAGCACCATCACCTTTGCTCATGAACTTTTATGATAAAAGTTGAGTCTTGGCATGTAAAATGAGATGAGTAGGTAACCAACACCATCACTGGTTTAAATGAGTATAAAATGCATGTTTTAACGTTGAAACATGTTAAAAGTGATTACTTGAAGGGATATCTTCGCGAAATGCAGAAACTGCATTCTGTCGCGAAATATCCGGATATGATATACGGATATCGATATACGGATATGGGGTTGGAGATATCCATATATGGATATCCGGATATGGTCCCGATAAATATCTAGATATTCTGGGAATTTCGAGTTGGTTAATGTTCTTTTCATACAGAATTGTATATTGGGTTTATGGACCCATGATTGGTTAAGTTAAACCTCTGTAATAATTGAACTAAGTCAGAATCACTTAGATTAAGGGATATGGCTTTGGGAGAAACCTAATGGCATGAAACGTAAAAGGAAACGTTGTCGTTATCTCATGAACTTTTAGAATATGTATGTTGATATGATTGCTGCTCTAAACAGATCGTGATTGAGCTATTCGTGGACTTTGGGCTGGTGTGGACCTTTGACTTGGGATTGTTAGCTTGCAAGGTAAGTTTTCGTGTCCTCGGTTTTGCTCATTGTTGGTTCCACCATACCTCATGGAGGGATAGTTATATGCATGATGTGTTTTATGAAATACTATTGAACAGCTAAGTGCAAGTGCCTTATAATATGTATGTGGTGTTCCACCTATACGGTAAGCCTGAGTATGTAGCGTCATACAAGATGGTGATTCTGTGGGTGAGGTGCAAGTAGCGCCTTGTGCTGTAGGTTGTTGACGTATGTAATTCCTACATGTTTATTCTCTGGCCAGTAGGATTGTGACACATGATATGATTATATGCTGCATTGCACAGATTTTGGAACTTATACTGTTTTACTGTTTTAAAACTTATATTGCACATGTAAGTGAGCTTGGGGTGGAGAAATCCTCGAGGATCCCTTGTCTTACTGAGATTTCTTTTTAGAGATCTCACCCAACGTTGGGCACATTTTTAGGTTTAGGTACCTCAGAGGTTGATACCTCGGGCGGCAAGAGGCCGAAGCTGAGCTGACAGATGCATATTTGATGATTTAGCTATTTTACATGATTATGCCTGACTTTCCTATTATGATTCTTGTATTGAGACTTGATGATTATGCTGTTTATTTGGTGAGCATGGGGGTTGTCCTTGCCACTTTGATTCCATACTTGGTTTATTTTGAGTTGCACTGATGTATTTGGATTGGACTCGGTCTACGTGTTGTAGTTCCGTGACTTAAATTTTATATATGTTCTGAGGTATTTCAGTTAGTTATTTATTGCAATTTACATACAAGAATTATTTTGGAAAGAGAAATGAGTAATCAACTTGGTTAACATTAATGACATCATAATTGAAAAGAAAAAGTTAGCTTCGTCCGCATTTAATTAGCTGCGCTTAATACGGTAATATGATAACAAACCGGGTATACACGGGTGTTACATCAAGCACCCGTGAAGCTTAACCGTTAGTGAAAAATTTGATTAAGCGACTTCAATCTGGACATAGGTCACAAGTGGAGGTGACCGAACCAGGATAAATAGTTTTTGCAATCTTCTAAACCCTTAACTCCTATTGTTTTAGCATTATAAGATCTACTTTAATATCTTGTATATGCTACAATAGGTTATATAATTGTGATATATAATATGTTATGGATTGCTCAAATGTATTAGTTATTTTTTCATATAACAAAGTTTACTTAAATGATTATTCAGAAACAAAAAGGAGATTTTGTAAAAATATTATAATACTCAATTCACCCCCCTCCCCCTTCTTGAGTATGGAAGCCACATTCCTAACAAGTGGTATTAGAGCTCAGTGCTATGTTAGAGGCTTAACTGCCTAGAGTTAAATATCCTTGTTGTGGCTACCATTAGAAAAATTGTAAAATGGAAGGTTTTGAATGTGATAAAGCACCATTCTTTGATGGTGATGAATTTGATAATTGGATGAGAAGAATGAAAGTTTTTTATGGAATTAATTCATCTTTATCTATGGCATGTTGTAGATAAAGGCTCCTTATTGAAAATAGAAGAATGCATAATAAAAGATGTTTTGTCTTCTTGCAAATGGTTAGAAAAAGTTAGTGTGGTAATGCATATGCCAAGATCAAATGTTATAAGAGTTTGTAAAGATATATGGGATATTGTTGTTGCTATGTATGTTGTTAACGATAACTTTGTGCATGGAGATGTATATAGAGAGAGCAAATAGAGCAAAACCTACTAGAGGAAGAGAATCTTGACAGAAATACTCAAAAAGGAATTGACAGTAATCAAGTATACTTAGAACCTTAGTATGGAGATGATGACATTCAAGTTAGAGTAACAAATTCTGAACTTGATTATATTCCTCCACATGATAATTTGCAATGCGCGTATGATGATTTAAATGATGGCTTGTTGAATTTGCAAAATAGAAATTTGGCTTCTCTACAAAGTATTTTCTTCATTGAAAATGTATATGATTTTCAAGAAGAGAAAATATCCTTGAATTGTGAATTCTCAGTCATTCTTGAAAATCCCATTGATGTTGATAATCAAATTGACGAATTATCATCCAAACTTTCCATAGTTGACAATCCTACATATTCATATTCCGTGTTTGAGAATGAAAATAAGAGTAATACTTATTTACATGGAAAACCTATAAACGATTATGAAAATAATAGTTTGGACAATGACACGATAATTTTGCTACAATACAACTATGGCTAACTTTTATTGAGCCATGCATGACTCGTCATGCGCGACTAGTCAGGTCTGACTTTTTGAATGAATTTTAGCCATGATTTAATTGTGGCTAATTTCATTTGAACCACTTGGAAAACATCAATTAGTCCAATGCTCAAACGCGCCCCTATTCAATGTGCAACTTGAACGTGCACCTTTTAAATGCGCATTTAAATGCATTATTTTGGTAAATCTTTTTTATTTTGAATTATTTTAAACTTTTTTTTTTGAAAAACTGCTTTTATATGTTCAAAATCCCTATTCTACAGCAAAAATTGAGATGTTAAGTTCCATTGGGTATAGTTCATATTTTACATTTAGATGACAATTCTTATTGGTGAAATTTCGAGAAAGCAAACGGGAGTTTTGCTCCTTGGTGAAGGGATGGAGATTCGAGGGAGCCACCTTGACGAGGGTGTGGGGGCAATACCCCTAGGACATTGAAAACATGGTACTATTGTCGGCCTTGAGCTTATTTTATATATTTTTTCTTTTTTAGTAATTTGGGCTTGGACTAATGAATAACTATTGTTGCTTAGAGTTTTCTAAGCATATTTAAATTTTCCTTATAAACTGAGTGACTTATAATAAGTGCGCTAAGAAAAATATAATAAATATTCCTGAATATAAATCGCATTGGATGAATCAGGATTTAGCGTGTCCCCATTCTTTCTCCCTTTTTCTCTTTTACTTTATGATTGTTTATGTGTGTTTGTGTTCGATCCAAAAAAAAACCCCAAAAGCTAAAATCTGGGACCCGTTGTCACTTGTTTTTTTTTGGGAAAAATGTAAATATATATTAAACCCAAAGAGATACAATATAGCTGGGGTATACCCCGCAAAATCAGGAATAGAAGTCAACAAATGCTCCTAGTGCAAAAGCCAAGCTAGAGCTAGACCACTAAGCGCATATGCCTAATACAAGTGGGTTAGATGTGAGTGTCTATACACAAGAAATTTAATCTTGTCAATAACATCATTTACAAAAAAGGACCCATGATAAAAAAGAACACTGTTTCTGCTGAGCCAAATACAGTAAACTGTGGCAGCCAAGGATAAGCATCTTTGCTTGCCAATTGTACCCGAGACGGCTCTGCAGTGAATAAGCTTGTTGATTGTGCCTTGAAGGGAAATGTTTCTCTTTGGAAAGAGACTCCAATCTCTAATAACAGACCAGACCCGTAAGACAATGGGGCAAGTGAATAATAAGTGAGCATTTGTCTCCATTTCCGTTTTGCAAAGATAACAGGTTTGGCCTATATTTAAATAGGGAACCTTGCCAAGTGTTAGCAATCTATTGTTAACGGCTAGCCAAAAAATAAAGCTCATCTTCGGTGGGATTGCCGGGTTCCACACAACTTATTTCCAATGGACAAAAGGCTTCGGTTGTCTGAAGTAATAGTAAGCTTTGCTATCAATTAGCTTATTGCCAATGACCCATGATTGTAGTACATTCACAGCATCGATTAGACTAGTCTCTTTGGCCGAGATAAAGTCACGGATGTGGAAGATTCTTTTCATGAAAGCTTAATCAGAGGGGGAGGCAGGGCATCCCCAAATGCTTAGATCCTTGAAATAATAGTGGTGAATCCACTTCACCCAAAGAGAATCCTTTTTGATATGGAAGTCCCAAAGGGTTCTAGCAAGTAAGGAATTGTTCCAAGTCTTGAGGCAGAAGAGACCCAAGCCCCCCTCCTCTTTGGGGGAGCAGACAACCGACCAGGCAACCAGTGGCCTTTTCTTACCCTCTTCAGCTTTGCCCCACAAAAAGTTCCTGCAAGATGCATTAATCCGATGAATGACTGAAACAGGGAGAGGAAAAATTCCCAGCCAGAAATTTGCAATCCCCTGTATCACAGCTCTTACAAGTTCCAGTCTCCCTGCATAGGAAAGGGATTTCCTATTCCATCCGTGAATTAAAGCTGTAATTCGGTCTAGAAGTGGATCATAATGGCAAACATTTAATCTAGAACCTAAAAGAGGGACTCCCAAATATCTGAAGGGGAAATGTCCAAGAGGGAAACCCGTGAGGCTATGTATTCTGCCCACAACAGTTTCTTCGACCCCAGCCGAATAAATAGTCGATTTTGCAAGGCTAATTTGCAATCCAGAGACGTTACAAAAATGCTGGAGTTTATTGAATAAAGCCGTAATATATGGGAGATCACCTCTGGACAGTAGTATGATATCATCAACATAAGCAAGGTGAGAAATCTTGAAAGCAGCACAGGCAGGGTGGAAATTGAAGCTGCTATCCTCGCCCAGTGTGAGAAGGTCCCTTGAAAGATACTCTAAACAGAGAACAAAAAGGTAGGGGGATAGCGGATCCCCCTGTCTCAGCCCCCTTTTGCCTTTAAACATCCCATGTATAGAACCATTAACTGTAATGCTGAAAGATGTGGAAGAAACACATTCCATAATCCAAGCAGTAAAACGATTGGGGAAGCCAAGCTCATTCATCATCCAATGCAAAAAATTCCACGAAATGGAATCATAGGCTTTATGTAAGTCAATCTTCAATAAACATCTAGGAGAAACCCTTTTCCTAGCATATTTTCGGATGAGCTCTTGAACAAGAAATATGTTATCATTCATGCTTCTGTCCTTCAGGAAAGGTGATTGAAACGGACCAACAATGTTTTCTAAGACAGGGGCAATTCGGTTGGCAAGAATTTTAGAGATAATCTTGTAAATAACATTGCAACACGAAATTGGCCTGAAAAGGTTGACATTAGAGGCATTCTCTGTTTTCGGAATCAAGGCAACGATGGCATGGTTCACTTGCTTTAATAATTTACCCGAAGCAAAGAACTCGAGGACTGCATCAAATATATCATCACCAATGATTTTCCAAGATTCCTTGAAAAACTTGGCATTGAAACCATAACGTCCCGAAGATTTTTTATCATCAAATCCAGCCACTATGTTCCAGACTTCAGCTTTTGAAATGGGGCCAAGCAAGGAATCAAAATAATTCGGAGACACTTTAGAACCATTGTTAGAAATAGAGTGGGAAGCAGGAGCAATTGGTCTCTTCACCCCTAACAGGTCTTTGAAGTGTAGAACAAAAGCATGAGAAATATCAAACTGGGAAGTAAGAGTATTACCGTCGCTTGTGTGAATGGCAGCTATGAATCTTTGATGTCTCTTGCTCTTAATGAAGTCATGGAAATACTTAGAACATTTGTCAGCTTGTACGAGGAACTTGTTCTTCATAAGCTGAGCAATGTGGCTGGCCTCAACCTTCCTAAGTTAGATAATTTCCCTCCTACTTCTGTCTGCTAAGCCAAGCAAGGAAGCCTCATTCGGATTAGATTTGAGGGATTCAAGGACACTGTTGTTTTCAGTCTCTGCCATCTCAATTCTGCTAGAAATTTTACTGGAATTTTGGTTAAACAGTTGCTTGAGTGGGGCCTTAAGAAGCTTCAATTTCTTACAGACAACAAACATTTTATTCCCCCAAACCTGATGCTTCCAGCCATCAACTACTGTGGGCAAGAAACAAGGTAGCTCAGTGACTGAGTTATGAAACTTAAATGGAACATTACCTCTAACCAAATCAGAATTAGATGAGACAATGATTGGAGAGTGATCTGAAATGGATTCGAATCCAGGGATCTCATAGCTGGAATTCTGGAAATCGTTGGACCAAAGATTATTGCAGAGAACTCTATCCAGCTTACTCCAAACCCGACCATTGGTCCAAGTGAAGTGGGCACCATGGCTGTTGAGATTTGTAAGCCCAAGCTCGAGGCAACAGTCTTGAAAATCACTCATTTCATAAGCAGTAACTGCACTGCCATTATGCTTTTTTGCAGAGGAAAGTATGCTATTGAAGTCTCCAAGAATGAGCCAAGGAGAAGTCATAGTCGCCCCAATACTCAACAGATTGATCCACAGAGCTCTCCTGGCAGTGATGGAGTGCAAGCCATAAACAAAAGAAATCTGAACATTTTTACCAGATGACTTGTCTAACAGATTGCAATGAATAAGTTGGGCAGAACTCTGTAAAACTGAAAGTGTCACTCTTTGAGGCCTCCAAAGGATAACAATCCTACCAGCTGAATGAGAGGAAAGGTTGTGACTAAATTTCCAATCCCCAAATTTCCTTTTCAGAATTTGATCAACCAAGTGAGCAGACAACTTGGTTTCCAAAATAGCCATGACATCAATACCTCTTTTTCGGAGGAAATGTTGCACCCCTTGGTGCTTCAGAGGCATGTTGAAGCCTCTAATGTTCCAAGATGCAACAATCATTTGGCTGTATGGGGAGAGGAATCCCCAACACAACGAATTGAATGAGAGTGACCCTTCTTTGCAGCTTTAAGGAGCGGCTGCTTAGTCAACAACATAGGAGGAATGTTCTTGTCTTTCAATTTTTTCTTTCGGATTCTGGAGATAGCCTGACGGAATCCTTCATTAGGGGGATCAGCTTGGGAGATAGGATCAGAGCAAGAAGCAATGATAGGATTACCCTCAATCATTGGCTGCAACTGGTTTTCATGATCATTGGTCATTAAAACCCCTACCTTGCCTGCCTTATCTGTTTTATCAGTTGCTGCAACTATCACACCTTGAGGATTATCAATATCCTCCAGCACATGGGGGATGGTCTGAGTCAGAGGGGATTCAGGCACCATTTCCACATTCTGAATTGGTTTGACCACATGGGTTTCATTCTCCGGTTGCTTGTTACTATCAACTTGTTTCTCACCATCAACCTGTTTAGGAGCCAATCTGCATTTTTCCAAGTCATGCCCTATCATTTTACAATGCACACAGAAGGAAGGAAAACTTTCATAATCAATTCTTTGAAAGAAAGTGGTACCATCTGGGAGCCTGCATCGAACCTTATCAACCAAGTCCAAAGCGACATCCACTTCCACAAGAGCTCTTGCAAATGGAACGAATTGTTTTGTTGTTGTGAGCTGGTCCGTTCTAATGGGAGTGCCAATTTTGGATAAGATCTTACCTAGAGCCGACGGATTCCATAACTCAAGAGGCAAATTTTTTAATTGGACCCAAACTGGGATTTTACTCACTTCCTTGGTACCAAACATGAAAAGAGGCAGCATTTTTTTCAATAATAATGGTCTCTGGAATATGAAATAAGGGCCAGAAGAGAGGACTTTGTTCATATCCTCTTCACTATCGAATTTGAAGATGAGCCAGCCGCTTGCATGCGAAATAAAGGATGATTTAACTCCCCATTTTTTGCAAGTGTCCAACAAAGTTGTCTTCCCCGGAAATCTCCCTGCTACATACCCAATAAGACTGTGTTCCCAGCTACCAGTAATGGGCTGGATGTCTTCCTCATCAAATAGAACATCTTCATCAGAAGAGGGGGCCATGAACTTCAAGTTGAACCCGTTGGAAGGCCCTCTATTATCCTTAAACAAGTTGGCCCATGTCTTGCTAGGATCCATAAGGTTTTTGGGGGCAGCAACCACGTTTTCAATATCAGGGACATCCTCCGTGACAGAATCCTCTTCCCCGAGAGTGCATGATTCTGCTTCTGATGGTTCAGGACAACTGCCAAACACTTGGAGTGCATCAATAGAAGGGGAGAGTGTTGGTGATGTTGGAGCAGCAGAACCTCCAATCTTACCAGCCAAAGTCCCAACATCATCTAAAGCTTCAATCTCTTTAGCATTTTTACCTTTAGAGATTGTTCCTTCGTTGGACATGATTTTTGGTGCCTGAGTCTTCTGGCACTTGAACGCTCTCTTCTCTTTTAATCTTCCCATCAGTTCCCAGCTTAAAAGCTGGGTTACATCAGGGAAAATCCATGAGTGGAGTAAAAAGGATGAAGACGTAGCAAACTGCAGCACAGCTATAGAGACAGTCGTTCGAGAAGATGACAAAAATCACCGCTTAAATGAACTTCTTCTATAGTTTCAGCAGCTTCAAATCAAATGGCTTTAAAATTAACCTCACCGCTTGGCAAATGTTGGACGCGTGTAAGGATCCTTCCTAAGTAAGATTACTCTCCCGCGATTGAAAGCCTTTCACCCGCAATGGCCAAGCCACAGGGGAGCTCCCTTGGCGGCTGAAAGCAGAACAAGCCCTAGGAGAGAGAACAGAGAATCTTGGTACAATGTCTTAATTTGCAATTTCCCTACTTTCCCGTTGTCACATGTTTAGTATTAGGTCTTCATGTCACATGGTTTTTATTTGTTTATAGTAGATTTAGATTTGTATTCTTTTCTTATACATTAGGATCTTACAGGAAATTATAGTTTAACGGTTTACCTTAGGAGGTCTTTTGTAATATGCCCTTCGCTTGTAAAGCATTTGACTCACCGTGTATTTAATGAGAATTGCCATAGAGATTAATTGTTATAATTTATTGGTTACACTTATTAATTATTAATTTTTAACAAATTATAATTGTTAGATTAGTGAAAATCAACGATAATAAATTTAATAGTAAGAATTGTAAAACTTTTCAGCAGTAAATAAAACCGTCCCCTTATTACAAATAAATAAAACAAGATAAAATCATATAATTATGGGTTTTATTATGTTATGTTACATAACATAATTGTAGTTTCCAACACACACACACACAATAAAAGGGAGAAAGTAAGTGGAATGATGAAAGAGAAAGAAAATATATTGGACCTCACACCTCGATGCTGTATGCAGAAAATTAGTTTACTCCGTTATGTTACATAACAAACATAAAACCCTATAATTATTAAATTTAAACATGCATATTTTTATTATAAATTATTATACTCTAATTTAGTTTAATATTATATTTTACATTATTTTTTAGGGAAATTATACTCTTATATTACATGATATTCATATCTTATGTTACACTCACATAAAAAGACGTGCCTTTTTTTTTCTTTTTTTTTTCTTTTTCTAAAAATTGGTAGCAATACTATGGAACCAAGTAACAGGCACATAGC